>PITA01001540.1:39388-106504 GCA_004023965.1 Spilogale gracilis | reverse complement strand
ACAAATTACTGGCCTTCTGAAAAAAATAGTACATAAAAATTGAAAGAATAAACTTTTTCTTTCATTCCTGAGTCTCCACAAGTAGTTGTGTGTCTCCCGGGCACCGCACAGCTTCTCAAACCTTGGACTCACGGTGGACACCACCACCTACATTTCCGGTTCCACTAGGTGGTTTCTTAGCAACCACCTGAGAGGCAGCGGCACAGAGATATGACGTCATCAAAAGGAAGGTGGAGCTGTCTGACATTGGTACTGCGAACTACCCCAAGATGGCAGGTAGCGTGTTCTCTAACACGTCAAGTACCACTCTGCTCCCTTCAGAAATGTTAAAAAAAAAAAAAAAAACGAAAAAAACAAAACCCTTCTGCCCGGCCCTCATGAGTTTGCTGTGGTGCCTTGGGGTGGCTTAGTAGTGGAGTTTGGGAACCTCCAATATGTGGTATTGTTGAGTATACTCAAAAAAGTTACATAAATGCTATCGTCTCCCCTTAGCTCTCATATCCCCCTCTCACGGGCTCTGCTTTATCTGTTTTGGACAAAAACCCTCCAGTCTCCCTCCCAGTCTGGTAAACTCCATGTGAACATGCTCAAGGACCTGTTTCAACATCGTCACCTAGAACTTTCCTAAAATTCCTGACAAATATGCTCCAAAGACAACTCAGCACCTGGCCTATCAAAGCCTGTTCTTCCTCCTGTGTTCCTTGCTTCTGAGTGGTACCTCTGCCTTTGTAACATCCAGGCTCAAAACACCAGGCATCAGCCTGCTCCTGTCACTGTCATCCGCTACACTGGCCTGGTGCTGGGTGCTGGTGGAGGCCCTTACATCCACAACTTCATTCTCTGTGCCCACCTGCCCTCTGAGGCCCAACAGGCCTTCCTGCATCTGGCTTCCCTTGGTCTCTCGCCCACTAATTCCTAGCATGGGCTAATTCCAGATTAACCATTCCATGCCATATAAGTGGCTTTAAAAGCCTAAGAAACATACACCACCCAGTCTGGTGTCTTTCATCTCAACCTCACCTCCAGCCCCTTCCCCCCCAAGTCTCTGGCTCTTCCTCTTCATGTACCCTGGAGTCAGGCTGTAGGAAGCCAATGCTCCCTTTTATACACTCTCTCCAGGCACCATTCCTTTACCCCCAGTGAACCCCCCACCTGACACTCCTTTCCCTTCCATCTCAATCCTCTTTTTTAGGGTTTCCAGAGAAACAGAACCAAGAGGCGAGTGTGTGGGTAGATATCTATATAGAGAAAAGGCTGGGCAGATTTGTTTTAAGAAACTGAATCATATAACAGTGGAAGCTGGCAAGCAGGAAATCTGCAGGGCAGGCCAGCAGGTTGGAGACCTAGAGAAGTGCTGATGTTACCATCTTGAGTTGTAAGATAGTGGCAGGATTCCTTCTTCCTTGGGAGACTTCAGGGTTTTTCTTAAGTCCTTCAACTGATTGGGTGAGGCCCACCCCTATTATGGAGAATAATCTGCTTTACTTGAAGTCTCCTGATTTAAAAGGTTACTCATGTTAAAAAGAAAAATAGCCCACAGCAACACCCAGACCTGTCTGACCAAAAACTGAATACCCTACCCACGTTAACACATAAAATCACCCATCACACTCTTTTTACTAAGCACTACAGCATGCAAAGCACTATTCTAAATGCTAAGGATACCAAAGTGATGCAAAAGACAAGAAAAAAAAAAAAAAAAGAATATCCCTTCCCTGAAGGATCTTATCTTCAGGAGCAGATAAACAGACAATACACAAATAAAAATAATAAAGGAAATTCAATTTTGAAGAAATAAAGAAAATAAGGCAGGGAGAAGGGAGAGCAAGCCCAAGGGAAGACTGGAAGATGAGGCAATACTTAAAAACTAGATGATCAGGGAAGGCCTCACCTAGAAGTGATGTTGAAGAGATCATGGGATGAGGGGGATGGTGTACTGGGCAAGGTGGAGACAAGTACCAGTTTCCAGGAACTGCCTAGGGGGAGATGGGGGTGGCTTCAGCGGGCACAGAAAATCAGAGAGGCGTGGTTAGTAGGTTGTATGGGCTGTGCAGACAGTGGTGAGGATTCTGGCGTTACCCTGAGGTGGGAGCCCTGAGGGTTTCAGGCAAAGGGCAGACATGATCACTCTGGCCATGACTGACTGTGGAAATGGGAAGACCAGATGATATGGTGTATGAGCAATGGGCAAGTTCTGGATATATTTTAAAAGTATATTTTCATGAGATTTATTGGTAGTTAGGAAATAGGGCATGAGAAAAAGAGGGCATCTAAGACATGTCTACGGTTTGTGAACTGAGCAACTGGAAGGCTAGAGTGGCCCCTTTCCGAGTGGGGGATGGCTATGGGAGGAAGACGGGAGCTTATTTTAGATGTGTTAATTCCACCAGGTAGAGGTGTGGGGTAGGCAGCTGCAGGGACCATCCGAGCTTCAGGGAGAGCTCTGGAGCTTTTGGTAATGCTCCATCTGCTCATGTGACAGCCAACTTCACAAAGGTAGCAGTCATGTCTTCTTCATCCCCAACAGCAGCTATCCCATTGCCCCACCCCAGGAGATGTAAAATAAATAATTTATTTATTTTTATTGAGAGAGAGAGAGTGCATGAGAGGGGGGAGGGGCAGAGAGAGAGAGAATCTCAAGCAGACTCCACGCTGAGCATGAACTTCAATGGGGGGCTCAATCTCTTGACCCTAAGATCATGACCTGAGCTGGAATCATGACCTGAGTTAGAGGCTCAACAGACCGAGCCATACAGGCACCCCTACATGCACAATAAATACCTACTAAACCAGCATCTTTCAGGACTAGGACAGACACTTATTATCTGGTAAAGGATGGAAATTCTGGAATATTTGGGATATCTGCCTGTCTCTCTCAGGTTCACCTACTTAACAGCATAGCACAGGGGTTGGCTGCATAGGTTCTGGAGCCAGACTGCCTAGGTTCAAATCCCAGTGTCTCTACTTCCTGTGGGACCTTGAGGAAGCTGCTCAACCTCAGGTTCCCCAATTATAATATGGGGATAGCCCCAAAAGCCACCTTCCGTGTGAGGATTAAATAAGTTAATACTGAACAGGGATTAGAAGAACTCTGATACATAGAAAAAGTATTATAAAGGTTAACTATTATTAGAAATACTGCCAGCATTAGTTGGTAGCCACTGTAAAGATTCCTTTTGACTTGCCTATGGCCATAACTATACCACGCTGCAAAGGGTGCTTATATGGGATCCCAAGACAGTGGGAAAGTTCCAAAAACCCTTTCTAAGTTATAGAAGTGTTTAAATGAACAATCTGATTTCTTGTACTTTATATTTCCAAAATTTGGCAATACATGATTCGATCACATTCAATTAACCAGAGTCTATGATTAACCAACTCTCTACTTATCCAACTTTATGAATGAGGTCTATTACAATAATTTCTTCAAATTTAGGAATCTGGGAGCTATTCCATAAAACCTGAAGGATTCCTCAGGAAGTATTTCCTGAGGGTGAAATACAAAGCAGGAAATTTCAAAACACACACACACACAGATACACACACACATTTGTGTTCACAGGAATGGAAGCTGATAATCCTCTGCAAGAAATAAATGCTGACAGTCAAGGGGGTCTGCCTATAGAACAACAAAATGGGACATTTTGAGAAAGTTGTCACTGAAGAGCAGCTGGCTTCCTGATTGAAAAAATGTGGAAACATCCAATAGTTTCATAAAGTCGCTTTGGAGTTGGTCTGGGTACCTGGGTGGCTCAGGCAGTTAAATGTCCACCTTCACTTCAGGTCATGATCCCAGGGTCCTAGGATAGAGCCCTGCGTAGGACTCCCTGCTGAGCAGGGAGTCTGCTTCTCCCTCCCTCTGCCCCTGCCCTCGCTTGTTTTTTTTTTTCTCTCTCTCTCAAATAACTAAATAAAATCTTAAAAAAGAGAGAGAGAAAGAATGAAAGAATGAAAAGAATGAAAAGAAAGAAAGAAAGAAAGAAAGAAAGAAAGAAGGAAGGAAGGAAGGAAAAGAAAGAAAGAAAGAAAGAAAGAAAGAAAGAAAGAAAGAAAGAAAGAAAGAAAGAGTTGGTCAGTATCAGATGAGCTGGGCACAACACAGCTGACATGGAATTTGTTCCACTGGCTGATATTGGTGCCCCATGACACCTGAGGGCTGGAGTACCCTCTCCTTTGAACCACAGAAGAGGGGCAAGCCAGGGCACCATTCCAGCCATCCCCCCTTGTCCTGTGCAACCAGGACATGCAAGCTGCCGGGCCCCCTCCAGCACTCCCCACACACCACAAGGGCAGTCAGACCCAGGAAAACTCCAAAGCGAACCCTCGATATCCCAAATAGTGTCTCCTCCATCTCAATCTTGGCAGGTAGCCATCAGGCGTAGAATGTGACCTGATTTTCTAGCTCTTTGGTTCTGGCCCCGCTGAGAGCTGATTCTTCTTCCTGAATTCAGCCCAGGTGGGGAGTAAGTCACACAAATGCATATTTAAAAGCTCAACTGAATTCTTATTTGGAGAGCAAGGAATTAACAGGGCTCAAGCAGTGGCCATCCCTTGCCTGCTGTACCAATCTTTTCACGGAAAGCATCCTGGTAAAATACGCAATGATAATAATGAAAGCCCCTTTGGGGGCCCAGAAGCAAAGGGAAACTTAAATTTATGTCTGAAACTGAATGTGAATGGGAGGAAAGATCACACGCATGCAAAGCCTTTAAAAGGTAAACACAAAAGAAATGTCTGGCTAAATGTATCTCTTTGTCAGTGAAAAAGAGCCTACCCTTGGTCAAGCATGTTGCCAATTCTTCAGCAGAAGGAGGAGAGAGAGACGCTTACGACCCAGCAAACAGCACTTTCCACCATGATGAAAACACTCCACCCCTGCGCTATCCAAAGCCTGGGCCAAGGACCACGTGTGGCGCCAGGGTACTTGAAGTGTGGCTAGTGGGACTGAGGAGCTGAAATGTTTATTTTCTTTCATTTTAATTCATTTTCCATTTAAATGTCCGTAGCCACGTGTAGGTGGTGGCCAAGGGGTGGGACCGCCCGGCTAGGACTCTGCAACTCAACAGCTGGCAACGTCTTTCTTTTCTTCCAATGCAACTAAAATCGCAGTCAACCAGCAATGTTTTAATTGTCACCAAAATACTTAGTATCTCGATACAGGCTCTGGCTGCCCCAAACGCAGTAAACTTAGACAGAAGAACGTGATTCCAGGGTGTCATTTCTTGCCGTGTGGTTGTGCCTCTCAAGTTTTTGTGTCTATCACCCCATGGCTTCATGGATTTGGAAATCTGTGCCGTAGACGTAGTCTCATTTGTGAAACCAGAACGTCATGGTCTCTTCCCCGTGTCTGGGAAACATGAAAAAGTGAACTTAGGGCAAGTTACTTAACCTCCCTAAGCTTCAGTTTCCTCAAGGCTAAAGGGCAGATAAGAGTAGTACTCGCCTCTCCCGAGGATTAAATTCAAAGAATGCATGTAGAGTGCCTAACAGTGCCAGGCCAAGGGTAAGAACTTGGCAAGTGGCAGCTATAATTATTATTTTGTTAATAACAATGGTGAAATCTGTAATAAAATAAGAACAGTGCTACTAAAATAGAAGTTGACAGTCGGCAAGTTTTCCTACGTTGAAACACTCTGAACCTGTTTCCAAGGCTACGGTAAAGTATGATATCCATGAAATACATCTTGGGGACATCTTGGCACTCACGGTCAACCCCCTCAGACAGGCAACCACCCAGTCGGGTACCACGAGTCACCAGAATCGTTCAGCCGAGGCTTATTGTGCCCCTACTCTGTGGCAGGCACTGTCCCAGACTGTCAGATCACAACAGTTCCCAAATGCAGCGCAAAGACTCGCGACTCTATGCCATCTGTCATCTGACCCCACTGACACACCTCGGCCAGATGCGAATATTTCATTCTGGGGTCCCACACAGTCTGGGAGGCTCCATTCCTATTTCCTGAATCAGCCAAGCCCAGGTTCAGCTGCTGGTCCACAGAATGGGACCAAAGGCTAAGGGGACCTGAGGAGAACTGGCCCATTTTCTCAGCCAGTACCACCAGAGCCTGTCGACAGGTCATGTTTCTCACTGACAGGCCAAATCGCTTTAACAGGAAAGCTGTTTTCTGAGCCTTCAAAACACCAAATCTGATCTGCCTCATGAAGCAAACACAACCCGCTTTTGGCAGCCAGCTGCGCAAGCCGGTGAAATCTAACGGGAATCTCCTCCTCAAGTTCACGTCAACCAGACCAATACATCAGAAATCCCTCAGGAGAGGCTAAGCAGAAGTGTGGTGGAATTCTGTGGGGTTCGGGGGTTATTTTTTCTTTATAATTTTTTATAATTTTTCTTCGTAATCAATCTTCTTTCACAACCAAGGGTACATTCCCCTGTGGAATTCCCTTCTCTGAAGAACTCAACAAGTAAAATATTTGTCTGATCATCTGTAATAATTTAAGTGTAAACTCACTTACTGGCAGAGTCAGAGATTTATCACAACTCCTCCACCTATAAAAAAACAACATGCTTTGGACTGTCTCCCACTAGCCCAAAACACTAGTCAAGCCACGCACTTGACTTTGGGATAGGAAAACAAAGTTGTCATATCTGGAATCTCATACTTGAATTCTTTGCTTGTGGGACCGTAAAAATGGTACAACCCTGTTCGAGAAAGACCCAGCAGCTTCTTATAAGGTTCACATACACCTCATCTGTGACCTAATGATTCTATTTCTAAGCATTTATCCATGAGAAATGAGAACATATGTCCCTAGGAAGACTTGTACACAAATATTCATAGCAGCTTCATTTACAAAACTCCCCCAAAACAGGGACTAACTCATGTGTCCATCAATGGAGGAATATATTAACAAACTATGGTCTGGACATATCCTGGAATATATAATTCAGCAATTCAAAAAAAAAAACCAAAATACTGATATATACAAAATGGGTGAATCTAAACAATATGCTGAGTGGAAGAAGCTTTACACAACTCTGTAGAGCTCCATTTACAGGCATTCAAGAACAGACCAAACTAACAGTGAAAAACAATGAGCAGTCATTGCCAGTGAAAGGGGGCAGGGACTGACCAGAAATGGTGATGAGAAACTCTCTGAGGTGATGGTAATGTTTCCTATCCTGACAGCAACTAGGGTTCCAAAGGTGTACACATCTATCAAAACATTATGCAAATATTACGCTTGAGATTTGTGTATTCCACTCTATGCATACACATTTTACCTTAAGAAAATCATGAACATATATTAAACTCTGAATAATAAAATGTGCACTGAAACATTAAGGAGTGATCTGTGCTAATGTCTGAAATTTACTTTAAAGTGCATAAAACAGGGCGCCTGGGTGGCTCAGTTGGTTAAGCGACTGCCTTCGGCTCAGGTCATGATTTTGGAGACCCGGGATCGAGCTCCACTTCGGGCTCCCTGCTCGGCGGGAAGCCTGCTTCTCCCTCTTTCATTCCCCCTGCTTGTGTTCCCTCTCTGGATGTGTTTCTGTCAAATAAATAAAATCTTTAAAAAAATAAATAAATAAAGTGCATAAAACAATAAGTTGGGACTTATTGATGGATGGGACTTAAGTTGGGCCTTAAGAAGGATAGAGGGATGAATAGATCCACAGATGTGTAATAAAGCCAGTACTGCTAAATAATATTCTAGATATGGGCATTTAAGTGGTTACTGTTCTCGTGACTTTTTTGTATCTTTTAAAAATCAGATAGATGGGGAAAGAGCATAATAACCTCTCCTTAGCCCCCCATGTTAGAAATTTGGCAAGGCACCCATGCCCACCAGACCATGGGCCCATATAGTTTCAATTCTGCAAAAAGTGAACATTGGAAGAACACAAGTAGCTTTACAGGAACTCCCATCACTCACGCCAAAGATTTTCTGCCTGTTTCCCTACAGACAAAGCAATTATTTGAATGGAAGCCAAAAATTCCTGCTCAAGAGGGAGAAAAAGAACTCATTCCTAATTTGTTCTCTTTCAATTCCTGCACCAATATATTAGCTAACTGCACAACACTCCACTTCCATTTGCCCCGTGTCCATTAAGCTGAAAGACTAACAAAAAGAAACCAACGCAGGGACTTGATATACAGGGGATGAGGTCCTAGTTCTCAGGACCCGAAACCAGCGAAAGCAAAAAGAGGATACAGAGTATGTCTGAGGGTAAAGTGATTTCACTGAGGTTAGCACACACGCACACACCAAAGAGCCCCAAAGAGTTTGTTGCTTAATCCCTCTGTGGGGTTTGGTGACCTCTGGGGTCACCTGAACTTTGTAGGGAATTCAGCTGTTCAGAGGTAGGAACTAGGAATCCCGGCAGCCAGGAACACGTGGGGTGCACAGCGTGCCCTACCCACAGGCCCAGAGGTCGCTCACATTACGCCTGCCTTCCTTCCTGGCAGGGCCTCACTTATCCTGAAATGACACACGATGGCAGGGGCTGGAAGACGCCTGGCCTGACTGCACCCAGCATCTGAAAACACTGAAAGGACTGTTGCTGGAAACCCAGGACAGGCACTAGAATCTGGCATTTGTGCCAGACTTAAAATATATTCATATATACTTTTTGTTTGTCTTTAAGTCCCCCAACAAACTCTCTGCCACCACCCAGTGTCCCTGGGGACCACCCACGACCACATAGGGCAGCTAAGCATGATCGACTGGATGCAACAGGGAGCGCGCCTGGGTCTAGCACTTTTGGCTTCCACGCGGTTCTCGCTGCCAAGACAGCGATATCCTGGGTCAAGGGCACCCGCCCTGGTGGGGAGGGGGGGGATGTTGCATGTCTGAAATGTACGCCGCCACCGCCCTGCCATGGCCTACACCTACCCTGGCGTCCCTTGAGCCTGGGAAAGTGGGTTAGGACAGGGAAGAAAGCCCCTTACAAAAGGGGAGATGACCTTTTCAGGGCTGGCGACTCCCCGCACCCGGAGTCTCTGTTCCTCCGGTGGCTGCAGCGCTTCCTATGGACGCTCGGCAGGTCTGCTTCCATCTATCTAGCACCCCTGCGCCAACAACAAACCCACCCCCCAGGGCGCACGCAGAAGGATAGCGGGAGCCACCTCCCACTGCCCACCCCCCTACCCCACCCAGCCTCGCGCCCTCCCGAACCCGCACTTCGTGTCCAGCTCCTTCCTGATCTTTGACAAGGAGTGTCCCAGACCCACCTGTAGCCTCAGACCTTCCCCTTGCCTTTTGGCGCCCCCGACCCTGACAAACTGCTCTAGGTGCCTCTCCCCATAGCGTGCCAAGGACTTTTTTTTTTCTCCAAAAAAAGTTGGCCAAAACCGCTGCGTGCGGTGGATCGGCGCTGACCCCATCCAACCCCGGCCGGGGATGGGGTGGTGGGGGCGGTGGCCCTCTGGCAACCGCGGCAACCTGCAAGGAGGCGCCACGCGGGGCTTCTCCGGTACGCCGCGGTCGGGGTCCGCGGGGCCAGATGGCGGGGCCTGTGCCCGCCTACACCCCAAGTCCTGCCGCGCGCCCACCTACCGTTGGGAACTGGCTGAGGAGAAGGCGCCGGGGCGGGCTCCCTGAGACAGCGTGTTCCGTCCCGGGAGGAAAGTTTGTGCCATACAGCGCCGGCGGCGCGGGGAAGGCGTGGGCGCCCTTGGGTGGGGGCGGGAAGCGGCGGCGCGGAGCGCTCGGGTGTCAGTCCTTCCCGCGATCTGTGCGTCCGTCCCTCCGCGGAGCCCGCGGCCGCCGCGCTCCCGCTCGCTGCGACCTGAGCCTGGCGCGCTCCGGTTCCAGCCCCGACGCGCCCCCGCCGCCGCCGCGCGTCCGCCGGCTACACTTCCTCTTCCTCTGAACTCATGTGCAAAATATGCTGCGCTGCATCTTCGGGGAAGCCGCTGGCCCCTGACAGCCGCTGCGGGAGCAGCGGGCCCGCCCTGCGCCCCCGGGCGTTCTGCACCCCCTCGACGCCTGGCGCCGCTGCCTCCACGCGGCGGGCCACCTGCACGCCTCTCGGGCTGTACCCGGCGGGCGACCCTCGCCGCCCCTCCGCACACAGGTCAGAGGCTCAGCGATCCATTCTCTCAACCCTTCCTAATCAAGGTTGTGTATGGGGGGAGGGCACGTAGGCCATCAGGTGCCCTCAAAATTTGAGCTGGGGTGCTGGATGGTGACTGCCACCAAGGGGCTGATGGCTGAGGGTGTAGGAGGATAACAGAGTGGACTGTTCCTCCTCCCCATTCCACAGGTGGGCTGCCACCTGCCCCCCTCCCCCCCCAGTCTAAGTTACTTATTGAGTTAATGATTAATGAGAGGGATAATGCCACCATCTCCTTGCCACATCCTATTGCACCTACTTAAGGTGTCCAGAAGGTTTGAGATCTGGCGAACCATCTTGGACTGCAACTTTAGGTTGCCCAAGGAGACAATTATGTAAACAAAGTACCAGCACAGGGCTGACTTGGTAAAGTGAAAACATGAGGCAGAGAACCCATTAAAAAGTATTTTTTTCGTTGAACTTTTTAAACAAAGCAAAATTACAGTGTAAGGGTTAAAAGCAGAATCCTAGAGCCCCTTAAGGTTGGCCTGGCCTCCATACTTACTCTCTATGTGATTTGGGTAAGAGCCTTAACTGCTCTGGGCCTGTTTCCTCATTTGTTAAACAGCACTTTCTCGTGGGTTTTATGTGTAAATTGTTTGGGAAGCATGCTATAACTTAGCTATTATCATCCTTATTAATATAAGAGGACCACAACAAGACAGCTGACATAGTCTAATTAATTATCTACATTTTCTGGAAGGGCAAAGAGGGGCCCTTAGGCATTGGAGTCCAGAGAGTGGTAGACTGGTCTCAGGCCCCAACAGTGTTTTAATGGGGTCCTTCTGGTACTAATACCACCCCCCAGGGGGTAAGGAAGAGCTATTTTGTCTTCAGGAATTCCTGTTTCATACAGTCTGAGCTTTTCTTTTTCCATAGCCATCCCAGTTATATGTTCTTCCCTCCTGTGCCCAACACCATTCTTGTTTGTATTTTGTTCCTTTCCTTTTCCACTTGCTGGCATCACTCACCACCACCAATAACAATCTCCCCAGCTCTCTCTCCTCAGCTTGCCCTATAGGAGAAAATAATAAGACCAGGTGACAGCCCAAGTCCAGGTTCAAAGAAAAGTGTGTGGGCCCAAGGGTCCAGCAACACCACCCTGGTTTTGAACACCCACCTATGAGGCCAAAAGGAAGGATGGATCTTTATGTCATTTGTCTGCCAAGGCCTGGAGTTTTGCAAGTCAGGGCCCATCTGAAATCTTTCTGATCCCCTCTAATCCTTACCTCAGAGAGAAAAAAAAAGTAATTTTTATAGGTGTTAATCGGAAGTGCAAAAGTAAACAAGGAGTATTTAAATGAGGATGAAGAGAAAAGAGAGAAAATGCAGCATAACCTGATTGTGGTTGAGGGGAAGAGGTTGATTTCTTTTAAGGAAATCATTTTCACTCTATAAATTTTTGCACATAAGTTTTTTTTAAACACCTGATCATTGGGGTTAATAAGTTATTCTGATCGTTTCCATTTTCTTCCACTCAGCATTTTCCTCAGTACTAACAATGTGTAAAAATCTGAAATGTCTTTTTCCCCCTGCTTAGGTCTGCCTTTGTTTGGGGTTTTCTAGAATTCTTGACCTTTCCCCCTAGATATTCAGATGCTTCCTACCTGATATGTAGTAGGTGTTCCATAAACATTTATGGAATGAATGGATGAGTCGTTAACATCTGTATCTTTCAGGGCTCTGGGTAACCTCTATTGAACAATTTTCTGAAATATTTTCATTTTCTTTCACCTGGAGTACCCAATGAGGAGTCGACACTGGGTTGGTCTGTGCTGTGTAGTGGTCAACCTCCATTTTCCACTTGGCTGCCATGGACTGGCCAGTCAGGGGATAGACCCTGGACAGCTGGGACTCACCTCTGACTGACCTCGTCTACCCAGCGTCAACCCCAAAGATGCTGGAACTATATCCTGGTGGGTTACCTTGGCAACCTCACAATGTCATCTGTTAGAATGTCCTAGGGCGGCAGCTTTTAATTCTATCACAGCGGTCTCATCGGGGGTCATGTAATAGTGCTGTTTTTCCTCTGCTCACACTTCCTCCCCCTATGATTTAACACTAAGTACTCAGGGAGGGAGCTGAACACGGAGAAAACCAAGCTATTATAGCACGACAGGTCACAGATGGCCCCAGAACTGGGATCCTGAGTGTTCGCAGTCGATAAAATGCGGGGCCCAAGTTAATGGGGAAGCTGGTTCTCCCCACACCCCCCGTGGAAAGGAGAGGAGTTAAGCCAGCCCGGGCAAGCGTAAGCAGCAGCCGTGGCCAGACTGTATAATTCTTGCAAAAGCTCAGTTAAAGGAACCCCTCACTGGAGCATTTCTCTCTCCTAGCCTCAGCAGTGTCGCCCTACTCTGGAGATGATTAAGGCCATGGGTACCGGCAGCCACAGCAGTTTTGCTGCACCCCAGCTATGCTAAAGCTTAGAGAGAAGCAGAATCCCAACTAAACCTCTATTAGTACCCTCCTTCTCCCCATCCCCAACCCCCACCCCATAATTTCAGCACACTCAGCACCCCCCAACTCAGCTCAAAATAACTCAGGCCCCCATTATTCTGTAAAGAGCAATAACAACTTATGCAGAAAGCAGACCCATCAAAAGCTTCGGAACCCGAAGAGCTATTGTCCTGTGTTTTTACAGGGCCGTGGAAGCCAGATCTTGTACAGGGCAGCTGAACGGCAGCATTCCAAGGCTGACGGGAAAGATAAGTAAACTCATACGTGCCCTGGGGGTATAGGAATTATTCATCTTTATCACCACAGTTAATATTTTAAGTGGGTTTGCAGCCACAGTGAGGTCACAGTTTGGCCAGCTGCTCCACACTAAATATGGCTGCCAGAAGCCGGCCCCACATAGGGTGACACTGGTTTCTATGGGAAGGCATGGTGGCAGAGGGCAGATTCCGTGCCCCAGAGCCATTAGTTTTGGAAGGACCCCCGACCCTTTGTTCATGAGGACAGACACAGCCTTCACAGATGTACCCCTTGCAAGTCTGTGGTGTCCCCAGTCACCGTGGAGCAGGGCACACTCATGCCAGGCCCCAAACATGCCCGGGGACTCTCTCAGCTGTGTGGGGGTGTGAACTGGGGTGGGGACAGGGAGCTCATGAGGATGTCGGGTATGCATGCACTGATTGGCCAAGGCCAAGGACTTTGGTCCACAGTGTGGTCAGACTACTCTGCAAATGCCACCACAGGCGTCACCAGTTTGAGGAAACGTACTATTGCCAAATGTTCCATTCATATCATTACACTATAGATAGAAGATTGATAGATAGATAGATAGATAGATAGATAGATAGACAGACAGACATTGTTACTGTGATTTGGCTCCTGAATCCACTCCTCATTTTTCCACTGAATTCCCAGTCTGTCAAACAAGCAGTTCAGGGGAGCAGGGGCCCTCCTGTGGCTGAGAGAGAATTTGCTCTCTTGAGCCAAGAGCCATGAGACCGAAGTTCAGGAATATTGTGTGAAGCATGCAGCTATTTGCAGCCTTGTTCCGCTAAATGCAGCCCGAGCAACCCTCCAGCCTTCCGGAAGGCTATCCACACCCACAGCCCTTCACTGGTTACTCCATTCGTGGGTCATCTCTACTGACTTGCATTTGTGAACAGACTTTACTACCAGAGATTATACATATATTTAATATATATATGAATATATACAAGCCTATATATTCTACAGATTAAAAAGAAGGCTGTAGAGGTAAATCATTAAGTAAATGGTGGAATAAGCTTTTGATACATTTATATGATTTCCCTCCTACCACCACTCCTTCCCCTCTCCCACTGTATTTCTTGTGATGCTGTACCAATGCTCTTTGCATCAATTTAGACTAGAGAAGACACAGTGTGCCACAAGGGAGATTTATCATGGCAATACAAGGGGGGAAAACTAAAATTCTTGGCTTTGGAGCTTTGAAAGTCGAGGTCCAAATATAAAATTTAAAAGCTATGGAAAAAGATGAACTTAAGTGGAACCATTGTCCCCTATCATATCTCCTTTCCTTCCTTACCCACCCACTATCGTGGGTACACACACACACACACCTTCCAAGAATAGATCAAAGTTGCCAAATGGGAACAAGGTAAGTTGAGAGAAACAGAGGGTCTATGTCAATAGGGTGCAATTGGTAGGACTTGGGGACTGACTACAGTCAGAATTCAGAAGCCCACTTCCCTCTATTCAAGTGAGAGTCATCCAGAATAACACTTGGAAACCCTGTAGACAACTAGACAACAACTCTTGGAACTTGTCCAGGAGCACTACAGATCTTCGGCAGAGGAAGGAAAAATGCTGTTCATCCTTCCCACTACATTTGGCAATGAACTCCCATTAATAGCATCCGGAGCACTACCTGTGGGTCAACCAAGAGGACTAACTCCTATTCCTTGAGTTCAAACCTCATTTAATAGTCTAAAATACAGTTTGAGATGGAGAATAGGGCTCTCCACACTCTCAGGGACAGTGCAAAGATCTGAGTATGAAAGATGCTCCTACCTATTTCGTCATGCCTGTACTAAGATGGACCTGCCTGGGCCAGCCCGACATCCCCCTTACACAACAGGACTGTAGTGATCATCAGTGCTGTTCCTCAAATATTTCCGGTCTTCTCCTGGTCCCATGGTAGAATTGATCTTCCTAGCTCCTGGCGATGGATTAGGAGGGTTAAAGGACCGGTTCTGGCTGATGAATTGTGAGCAAAAGTGGCATGTATCACTTCTGTGACAATCACTTGTCAGGACAAGACTCTCTAGAGTTCTCTCTTGTCTCTAGCAAGGGCACTGGCAGTATTTGGTCCGTGAATAATTGTGGGAAGCTAAGCCATGCATTTAACCTGTAAGGATTATATAACATGAAGAGGAAATGAGTTATTATAAGGCACTGAGACTATAAGTTGTTTCTTTCTTTATTAATTAATTAATTAGTTAATTAATTAGACAGAGAGAGAGCACCAGCAGGCAGAATAGCAGGGAGAGGGAGAGGAAGAGCAGGCTCCCTGTGGAGCAAGGAGCCCAATGTGGGGCTACAAGTTGTTTCTTTCTGCAGCATAAGCTAGCCTATGCTGATTGATATTATCTGTTAGAAGCCACTGGATGTTCTGGAAGGCATCATGAGCGTATCTGGGAGCTAGAAGAATAAAGGAGGGGGTTCAATTAGAGGACTATTTCCCACATTAAATTGGAATCTTAGTAATTATCAAGATGTCCAGTTAAAGTCCATTGTTAAAAAAGCAATGAAAGTGTTATTGGGGCACCGGTCTGACTAAGCATCTGCCTTGGCTCAGGTCATGGTCCCGGGGTCCTGGGATCGAGCCCCATATCGGGCTCCCTGCTTCTCCCTCTCCCTCTGCTGCTCCCCCTGCTTGTGATCTCTATTTCCCTGTCAAATAAATAAAAATTTTTTTAAAAAGAGCTATTATTTGCTCACTCATTTAATGTTAACCTACTTATTGAGAACATACTACGTGACAACACTATGCTAGGAACAGGGAATATGCTGGCACTGGTCCTATTCTTAGAAAGCTTTTGCTTTAACAACATCGAGCTAATGATTTAAAAGGAAATAAGGCCCTGGAGAAACTGAAAGACTCACCCAAAGGGATGCAGTTAATAAACAGCAAACTGGGGCTTAAACTTGAGTTTTTTGACTCCAAATTATTGGGCTTTCTTCACTGTCCCCAGCCATTTTGAAATCACAGAATCAGTATCACTACAAGCCTGCTCTAAAGAGTAGGTAGAATTTAATCCTAGGCTGCCTTCTGCCTCCCTCTTAATGTTTGCTGACACCTGAAATTTCTTTAATAAGCACAACTTTTCATTCCATAATTAGCACTTAGCACAGGGCCCGACAAATAATAGGCATTCTCTAAATGTTTTTTTTTTTAAATGAGTAAAACATGCTTGAATGAGTCAGTGAACGAAATAAGAAGGCTTAACTACTTAAAACTATTGATTTAAATACCAGATACCCTCAATCTAGCTCGTTCTAAACCACAACTAAGTAATCACTCAACATGGGTGCGATGCCTGGTATGGAGGAATGGGTTTTTTAAAATACTGATGCTCCTTCCAGTCCCAACATACCCTGTCAGCTCACCCCTTCTCTTTGATTGGGGAACCAGCTAAACTGTGTGGCATCAATAGCTCAGGAAATGGTTATTTCAGCAGAAAGACAAAGAAAGTCTTAGAGGTCTCAGAAGCTTTTAAGTTCAGTTGTTCAAAGAGAGCCAAAATTAAAAAAAAAAAAAAAACTTAAAAAGGCAGAAAAAGATCTGTCCAACTTCCCCAAGTACATACTATCACCCCACATGGCAGGGAGGGAGGTGCAGGAGTGAGTGGACTTTGTAAGTCCCTCAGAAAAAGAGACCCAATATTCTGCCCCGACAGCATATGCGAAAAGAAAAAGTAGACACAGTAAGTAGCTTATACAGAGCCAATTCTCTACAAATCAACTTCAGACAAAAATCAAAAAACAGCTCTCTGAAGGCAATGAAAGGCAACTAAAAATAGGTGGAAACTAGAAGAGAGGCAACACTTGAAAAATGGAAACATCCATGGGTGGGTTTCCCTTTTTTTTTTAATGGCTTTTTTACCCAGGCTAGGCCCCAGTTAGCAGCCTGCAGGGCAGCCCAAACTCAAACAGAAACCTATAGTCACACCAGCTAAGGAATCAGAAGACATGGTTCAGAGTGATCACAGCAGCTGGGGAATGAGGGTACAGAGCCCTACCATGAGAGAGCCACAGTTGGGGAGCACTGAACTATATTAGCTCTGTGCTCACCTCTGGCTGATCCCTGAGCTAGACTCCAGGCTGCACCCACTGCAGGGGAGACCACGGGTGTTATGTCAGTCCAGCAAAGTGAACTGCCCGCGAAGATGTTTTCAAAATCAGTATTCTTGGTAGTTACATAGCAGAATCCAGAGTCTTGACAGTGTGTCATTCACAAAGGTCCACAATACTATCCCAAATTACTAGGTGTTAAGAAGAAGCAGGAAAAAGTAACCCATATCCAAGAGAAAATAAGTCAATGGAGACCAACCTCAAGATAAGCCAGGTGTTGAAATAAGATTAAGATGTTAAAGCAGCTATTACAACTATTCTCAAGAACGTGTTTGTGATGAAGGAACAAATAGGGACTTTCAGCAGAGAAATATAAACTATGAAAAGAAAAGCAAATAGGAATGCTAAAACTGAATATCTGATATAAAAGTGAATTATAATGGTGGGTGATATAATAAAAACCTGAGATGAGTTAGGGAGAGCCAAAAGATAGAAGGCACTCACGGCCCCTGTCCCAGTAGGACTCAGGCTGGTACCCAGCTTTATACATCTGGGCGGATGGATCTAGGAAGCCTCCAGGTTCCCTGGACCCTACCACACCATGGGAGAATGAGAACATCTCCTGGGCACCCAAGGGAAGCACAGAAGCAGTAAAGGGCTGTAAATAATCCCTCAAAGATTTCAGTAATCGGGTATCTGGATGGGTCAGTCGGCTACGCATCAGACTCTTGGTTTCAGCGCAGGTCATGGTCTCAGGATTGTGAGGTTAAGCCCCGCATCCAACTTCATGCTCAGTATGGAGTTTGCCTGAGATTCTTGCCCTTTGCCCCTCTCCCTCCGTGCTGTGTGTGTGCTATTTCTCTAAAATAAATAAAAAAATAAAATCTTTCCCCCCAAAAGGAACATAAGGTAAGTTTTATTTTTAGCACATCTGAGTACCTGCTATGCTAATATAAGATAATGTGTGTGAAAGGAGTGGAGAGATTAGACAGTTGAAGGTTGACACTGATGATTAGCAAACAAACATAAGGGCCTCCTCCCACTCTTCCCGTGCTGCATAGAAAGAACTCTGAACAGTTAAGAGTCATTTCCTCCCTAACTGCTAGCATGTGGTTCAAGCTCTATGGTATGAGCAGAGCTTCTCAAGATACCTGCCTTTTTTTTCCCTTCCAAATATGATTTGGTATAAAAGAGCCTCCTTGCAAGAGGTTTTGCTCACTGAGATTTAACTGTATGGCCTGATGTGTAGCCCTTTACTCCTCTCCTATTTCCCCAACCTCATGAGAGTTCTGATATAGTCATTTCTCCATTTCCTAGAATGCCCTGGCTTAAGAAATAATATTAATGAATGAATGAATAAACAGGTGAATACCATTCATCTTAGTCTGTTCAGGCTGTTACAACTAAATACCATAGACTGGGTGGCTTATAAACAACAAATATTAACTTCTGACAGTTCTGAAGGCTGAGAAGTCCAAGATCATAGACCCTTAAACTCACACTCAGTATCTAATGAGAGCCCACTTTCTAGACGACCACTTCTTTCAATACAACTTCACATGGTGGCAAGAACAAGAAAGCTCTCTGGGGCCTTTTTTATAAGGGCTGTAATCCAATTCATGAGGGCTCTATCCAAATGACCTAATCATCTCCCAAAGGCCTGACCTCCTAATACTAGCACCTTGCAGGTTAGGATTTCAACAGATGAATTTTGAGGGGACACAAACATTCAGACCATAGCACCATTCATATCAGGTCCCAATGCATCTATGTTGGATTAATGTTTCTTGCAAAGCCCGCTCTTCCCTCCTCCTAACTCATTCTGTTCTCTTTCCTTTTGAAACACATTTCAAGGGTTTAAATGTCAGTGGCTGCAGGCCCACTTTCCTCCCTCCCGTTGTCTGCCATCTCTCTACTCAGCTGAAATGGGAGTTATGGAATAGAGTTCTCCGCCAATCACCACTGAGGCCTTTTCTCTCAGGCCCAAGTATCAAGAGTCGGGTTGACAGCCCTGGCCCCTGGTGATCTGGGGAAAGAGCCGGAGAGGCTTTTTAATAAGCCAAAATCTTGCTTTTGGTGTGTGGCCTCAGCTAAGCAACAGCTGGATGGCAATAGGCCAAACTCAAGCATCTGCCTCCAAGCGTTAGTATCAAGCATTTTTGCTAACATCATTATTAAGGCATTATCAATATTTTAGAAGCATTATTGCTTTTTTTTTAAAAAAAACAAAAAACAGCTAGTTAGTTCATGTAGAACAGGATCTCAGTGGTTAAGATATAATAAGACAGGTCTTATTTCTCCATTCCTCTTAAGGTCATCATTATACTGAACTGATTATCTTAAAGAGGAATTCCAAAAGCCACTCCCACTCTTGTCTTTTCTCTAATCCCAGTTAAAAGCTCTAACCAAGAGTCTACAAATAAAGTTCATCTTAAATAACAGAGAGTGTGCCCACCGGGGTTCTTGAAGCACACTAAAGAGATGGGCTCTGGTTACCTTACTTTTGGGGTAGTTAATAGAATCAATGGGAACACTGAGGAACCACGCTTGGGCAGTGTGGTTAGTGGTGTTTTCCAAAGATGGCCTGCAACAATATCTCCCACCCCACATGCTCTTCCAGAGATTTGCCAATCCCCCATCAAAAGGTGGAGTATGATTTCCCTCTCCTTAACCTGAGCAGTCTGCCAGATGCAATGGAATGAGGCATAAATAAAGCTGTATGACCTCTATGGATAGAATATAAGACAGCTAGTGTTCACCCATAAAACATTCAGCTACTACCAAGAAAACAGTCCAACTTTTTTGAGGCCACCATGTTTTGAGGAAGCCCAAACTAGCCCACTTGGAGATCGCATGGAGAGAACCACATTGAGACTACATGAAGAGAGAAAGAGAAGCCCAGCAAGCCCCAGGCCACTGCAGTCCCACAGTGATGAGAGGCTCAAGCCAGAACCACCCGGCCTACACATTCCCAAATCCTGATTCACAAAAAAATCATGAGAAATAACAAAACATCTTTTATTTTAAGCCATCAGGTTTGGGGGGTTACTTGTTATACAGCCACAGCTGACCAGAAGAGTAAGAAACAAAGGAATGCAAGAAAAGAATCAAAAATAGTTTGTTCAAACAGGACCTTCCTACCAGCTAGATTTCCTGGATCTCCATTTGACTTCCCACTGCTGAGTACCTGGTTCTACAGAGATAAATAAGAAAATAAGCAAGCAACATAAACCTTAAAATTTTGGTTGCATACAGATTGTTTTAAGCATAAAGTTAAGAACCTGAAACAAAACTCCCCAAAACAGTTTCCTCATCTCCCTCTCCTACTTGTCCCTACTACAAGACAAAACTAAGCCAAAGATATCAGGTGGTGTTTTATCTAAATAGGCATTCATTTTGTGAATGTATCTTTTTTATATTTTTCAGATGCTCATTTTCATGTTTTTTTTTTAAAAACTTTATTTATTTGACAGAAACACAGTGAGAAAGGGAACACAGCAGGGAAAGTGAGAGAAGGGGAAGCAGGCTTCCCACTGAGCAGGGAGCCAGATGCAGGGCTAGATCCCAGGACTCTGGGATCATGACCTGAACTGAAGGCAGATGCTTAATGACTGAGTCACCCAGGAGCTCCTCATTTTCAAGTTCTAAAAATGTGGGATGAAATATGCAAGAAACACACCTCTTAGCTCTTACACATACACACACACACTCTCTCTCTCTCTCTCTCTCTCTCTCACACACACACACGCACTCTTTATGGGACTTGCACAGTAAAACACATCAATTCTCAAATCATTTGGAGGGAGAGGCCTTTGACCGACAAGTGAGACTGACAAAAAGTACTCTTGCTACTTTTTGAGAACCACTATCTTACCTCACCTTCAAGTTCCTATTTTTGTTTATCATTATGATAGTCAAAAGAAACTTTCATTAGCATTTTTACTTAAACAAAACCAAGACACAATTAACAATTGCTTCAGGATTTTCAAATCCTGACATTTGGGAATTCCCCAGAAAGTGTTATTAATTTTACAAGTAAAATGTGTTCAAGGGGGAAAAATACAGCTCCTGATTCATCTGCCTGACCACACAACAAGTAGAGTGTCATCTATTCCTGATACATCAACCCCCTGGGTGCTGGGGGAATGACAATGATCACCCACAAATGCCAAGGTTGTCCCATGGAAACCTAGAAAGCCACAGCTTTTCCAAATGTGTTTGCCAGCAAGACTACGGACAGATGTTGCCACAATTTAGTTTGTTTCGGTTGCCAAAATGGACCAGGGAGGATCAGGCTATAAAACCCATTTGGATAGAGGCTAAGGACTGATGTCTTAGGTCATATTCCAGATTCCATTGCTGAACAACAAATCACTCCAAAATTAGGAAGCTCTACCACCTTTTATGAACTAACCTCAAGGTCGCATAGTGATTCCCTCTCTTCTCTTTCTTGCTTTTTCCCTCTTCCTCTCTCTCCTTTTTGGTGGGATCTATTAGGCTTGTTTCCTTTTAGTGGAAGGATGGCTGCCAGTAAGGCTAGCTCATATTCCTCCTACTCGGCAACACATGTGAGGAAATAGCTTTCCTTGCCCATCTATACAAAAGTATCATCACTGAGTGTCACTGGCTTTGAGTAAACAGACTTGGTCACATGGCCATCTATGAACCAATCACTGTGGTCAAGGTGACATGACTGAGCCTATGATTGGCCAAGCCTGAGTCACATGCTCATCCTTGGGGCTGAAGATGGAGTCAGTTCCACTAGAACTGCACAAATTAGAAGTAAAGGAGGGGCAATGGCACAGGGAAAGTCAGGGAACGGTTACCAGAAGAAGAGGTTTAAGACCAGAGAAAATACCCCAGCAAAGGAAATTAAAGACCATGTGAGGAATCGGGTCACTGGTGAACTAGGATAGCAAGGCTAAAATTATCATGGCAGGCCCAAAGACTCCATTCAAAGTCAGGGGTCCCTGAGCCTAGCCTGCATCTGATTACTCTGTCCAGAGACAATCTGTATTTCAGAATTTGGGGCCAGAGTCACACACATGAAGATCAAATCACCCACAAAAGAGACTATGTGGCTCCAGCTTTGGGGCTGGAGGGACTCAAAAGCAGGAGACCAAAAAGTCATTACAATTTTATTCTCCAGTTAGATGGGAGATCCTTGGTGACAAGTTTTTAACAACTCAAACTGTAAATTTTGTTTGATCAAATATCACATAAAGATTAGAGGTTTGAAAAAATAGTATCTCTGAAGAAAGTCAGAGAAAATTGGTATTAATTAACCAGGGAAAATAAACTGAAAAACACCTGTGTGCACATACACGCACACACACACATACACTGCAAAGAGATGGAAGAGTATTTTTAATTAAGTCATCTTCTTTATTTAAAAAGATGATAACTAGCCATTCTTGAGCTCTACTGAGAATGAAATAAAAAGCAAATGGGCTTAATTATAGCATTGGGGAATTAAACATGAGAAGGAATTCTTTGTTCAACACTGGCCTAAATTTTAAGCTCTATTTAATTGTAAGCTTCCTCCGGGTGAAAGAACTGTATCTTCTTTATCTCCCCCAAAGTTCGAAAGGACGGATAACCAAAAATCTCTGAGAGACAGAGACCCGTGCCATGCTGTATCACTTTTAAGATTTCATTTATGGCTACATATGAATGTGATTTGTGCATTGTATCTGGAATATTATGGCTGCAAGTATCAGACAACCTGACTTTAATGATTTAAAAAGCTAGGGATTATTTTTCTTACTTAACAAAAATTCTCAAGGCAACAGCTCGTGGGCCCTGGTTTGCAGCTCCCAATACTTTTGGCTCCTCCCTCATAGTTGCAAGATGGCTGCTGAAACTCCAGGTATCACATCCATCTTCCATCAGAAAGGAGAGGGAAGAGTCAGCACCTATAGGGCCAGGAGGGTGTCCAAGATGGATGCTGTCTCTTCCCTCTCCTCTCTGATGGAAGATGGATGTGATACCTGGAGTTTCTGATGAAGATGGAAGCATATGCTTTCCCAAGAACCAAGAGAAAACATGAACTTATGTCTTACTGGTCAGAATTATGTAACTTGGCCACCTCCAGTTAAAAGTTAGGGTAAAGGATTGAGAATGGGAGTTACATCAGCCATGGAGTTAGACCCATGGTACATGTTGCATTATTTTTGCAAATATATAGTTGTGAACATGGTGTGAACCAATAAATATTTGTCCCAGGCAATGCCTTCATTCCTGAAATTTAGACAGACCACTTGTTTCTCACAGACAATCTCAGCTTTCCAAGTCGGCTACGCCTTCATATTTGGCTCTATATTTTGGTATGGGAAGTGTTTCTCCCCAGACTTAGTCATCAGCTCTAGTGAGACTCTTAATCCAGAAGGATATCATGACCATAGGTGTGTAGGCACATGATCTAAGACAAGTCACTCATATGAACCTAATTACCTCTTCCAAGTGACTGGTCTATAGGGGGTCATGTGGCCCTAGCAGGACCAATCCAGAGTTGTTCCCTAGGATTTCATATTTAGAATTAGAGAAAAAAGAATCCTCAAATTTTAGTGGGCCTGCTGGAATGGGCTGCTAGCAAATATCTTCCCCATGTGGAGAAAGCATATCTTTAGGAGAAAATGAGGGCACAACCACCAGAGATACTCAGAGTTTAAACAGCATTTTGAAAGCAAAGGAGAAAGAAGTACAATCTTATTTAGGTCTCTGAATCTAATTATGGACGAATTTCCACTCACATGAGCCAAAATTCCCCTTTGTGTTCAAATTGGTTTAGCTACATTTCTAGCCACTGCACCTGAGAGTCTTGTTTAATTAAGAGGTTGCACAAACACCCAATAATGCAAATGCATTTATTTGGAATTAAGGAAAAGGTTTGCCAAAGGGAAATGGGGAAATGCTTCATGTACTTATGTTGAGCTAATAAGACTTTTTAAAGCGCTTAGAAATGTCATAATATGCAAATGCTACCATTAAACAATTACAATTTCAGCAATTGTTTCCTGTCTTTTTTATTTAGAGCCCATTTAAAGACCTCTAAGATGAGCAGCATTTGCCATCTGCCCCTCTACTATGATTACTTTACATACTGGAAAATACTGCTATAGAAGGGACCCTCACATTTGTGAAAAGTTCTACACTCAACAGATTTGAAGATACAGGCAGTCTTTAACATCCTTAACTCCTATGCATTTGCAAGCTGGCTGAGATCTATAGAGATTTTCTCTTTAGTGGTTCAGTCTGAGTTACCTCTACCATCTTTGACTAGAAAATCCCTTTTGAGATGAACTTCCTGGTTGACAGATGTCTCCTGGAGAAATACTTAACCAGATGATCCTGCAGACCAGAGTTTCCCGAACATTTTTGACCATGACCCATGGAATATGGGGAAATATATTTCACCCCACAGCCTCCTACAAACTCACTTATATGGAGAAAAAAACCTGAAAATATTCAGGACACAAAACTGACCCCTTCTTTCTGTGACATTTCTTGAAATCTGCACCTTGTTCTGATATGTTCTGTTTGGCTCAGTTTCCTTACCAAAAAAAAAAAAAAATGTGTTTGAGATCCACTCAGTTGACCCAGTAATGAATCACAACCCACAGCCTGGAAAACACGGCTTCTTACACTTCTCATGGCTATTTGCTGAGTGCCTAGGGCTTTGCTTCCTCTGTGTGCAAGTTGTTGTGAGGGCTGCTTTCCTGTCCTGGAGAACACACAGGCACAAACTACACAGGAACGGGACCAGCTCGGGGCTCTGAGCTCAGTCCGCCTGCGGGCGCCACGTGAGCCCAGTGAGGCGTCGGTGCCAACGCGGAGCCCCAGCTCAGAGCACGGCGACAGGGCCCTTGAATGTCGTCCGGCGGCGTCCTCATGGACACCACACCCTCCTCCGTCTTTCTCCTTCCTTCCGTGAACATTCAATGGTATCTGCCCTTAGCCAGCTACAGCACTAGGGACCGAGTGAGTCTCCGGGAACCCGCAGACATGAGGACAGAAGTCCACCAGAAGACGCAGAATAACCACCATAAGAAATGCTCCCAGGCAGAAGCCCTGGGAATAATGGCAGCTGAAAATAGGGGGGCTGGCACCTTATCGGGGAGCTCAGAGAAGGTGTCCATGCCGATCTACAAACTGCAAGAGGAATAGACGGTAAGTGGGTGAGGAGAGAACAGCGTGAGCCGAGGCCATGCAGCGGGTGGGAGGTGGCGGGAACCAGGCTGAGATACAGCCAGGGGAGGTTAAGGGAAGCCAGGCGCGCGGAGTGCTGGGGTGTAAGGTTCTGGCTGCCGAAACACAATACCACAGACTGGGGGGCTTTCTTTCTCACAGTTCTGGAGGCCGGAAATCCAAGATCATGGCTTCGGCAGATTCCATGTGGTGGCAGGTTGGGATCCTTTTCCTGGTTCAGAAATGGCACCGCCTTGCTGTGTCCTCACATGTTGCCAACGCTGAGGGAGCTCTGCCAGGCCTCTTGGAAGACCCTGGATCCTATTCATAAAGGCTCCACCCCCATGACTTAATCCCCGCCCAAAGGCCCACCTCCTGAAATCACGTGGGGCATGAGGATTTTTCCACAGGTGAACTGCTGGGTAGAGATAACACCTATCCTTCGGATTCTCGCTGAGGAGCCGAACCCAGGTAGGTTTCCTTTCACACACCGCCCCCCCCCCCCGGAGGTTTTGATTGGATTGACGGGATTAGATTTGCATTTTGAGGGGACTGCTCTGCCCGCAGTGTGGAGGAAGGGTTAGGGGACGGTGTGGAAGTAGGGGTACTGATCCTCCAGGTAACCGGCAAATAGATGTCCAAGGGAATGAGAGGAGGACTTGAACGCGAGGAGCCATGCTGGCAAGGGAGAGAGGATGGCAAAGTGGGGGAGATCACGAGGCAGCGTGGACAGATCCCAGGGATGGAACAAATGCAGGGTAAGAGATAGCAGAAATGACTCCCTCATCTCTGGCTCACACCAGCCCAAAGCCTCCTTTAAGAACCAGTGTCAGCAGGGAGCATGGACCAGCGCACTGCCGGGGCCGTTTCCTGTCCTCCACGAAGGCCTCCCACACTCTCTTGCCCATGCACCCTTTACAACAGTCCCTTCTCGCTTTCTGACAGTGCGAAGATCTCTGATCCTCCCTCTTGGTGTCCACTGCCCTACGCTGCAGAGTCCAGTTGTCTCCCTTCAGCCCACAGGGAGGCTGCACATTGTAGGAGTCAGGCCTCCCTGAGACCTCAAATAATTCAAGATTTACGTAATTCAAGAGCAGTCCTTCCAAAGCACGAGGGATAATTCTGCTTCCTGGCTGGAGTGGCTCTTCTACCTGCCAGCAGCATAAACCTGCCATTGAACCCACTCGGCTTGCAGCTCAGAAAAAGTACCCCATTCTTCACCAGCTTTTCTATGTAAAGGATTTGAATTCTTTGTATCACCTATACAATGTGAGACTTCATGTTTTTATACTGTTAGCTAGAATACCTATAATGCAAATTCATATCAACTTGTGGTCACTTTGGGTTTGTGCTTTCCTCTGGGCCTCTGCAGGCTGCAGGGTGCCTCCAAAGCCAGAACCAGCTGCTCGGACCAAGATTTGTCCCGGGTCTTGGACTCCCACCCCACACCCCAGCCTGCCCTTCTCAACTTGGTCAAGAGCCATGAGCAGACCTTGGGGAGAAAGTCAGTGCTCCCTGGGCAGGAGCAGGCTCAGAGAACCAATTAAAGGCAGCAGAAACAGAACAGAGGCTTGAAAGATGGGCTTGATCAGTGGAGACAGAGAGAAGGAAAAAGGCAATGGGGCTCAACACAGTGTGTTTGGGGGACAGTCATCAATCAGACAGTGTCAGGTATGGGGGCAATGGGAGGGCTGTCTAGCATATAGTAGGAGTGCAGTCAAAGTTTTGTTGAGTGAGTGAGTGAATGAACCCATTACACAGGGTCAGAAGTTACAGGTCCTATTTAAGTACTGATTTGTTTGCCAATATTTCATTGCAAGAAATTTCAATGCCACTGAAAAGTTGAAAGAATTATACAGTGATCACTATATACCCTCCAGAAGTTCTACATTTAACAGTAGAACTTGCTACATTACATTTCTGGACATCAATCGGTTCATCCATCCATCCATCCATCTCGTGTTTCGACACATTGCTATGTTGTAGACACAAGTACACCTGACCCCAGACCTCTCAGCACTCCTCTCAGCAACTAGAACCCACTATTTGTTAGCATCTCTTTTTTTCTTCTGAGGTTAAGATTCACTCTCAGGGCAACGCACAAAATTTAAATGCGCCATTAAATAAGTTCTGACAAATGTATTCCAAACCTCTCAAGATATTCAACACTATCAGCCCTCCAGGAAGTTTCCTCAAATCTTTTCTCATTCATGCCCTGCACTCACCCTCCAGAGGAAACCACTATTCCGTTCTTTTCTACCTTAGATGAATTTTGCCACAAATAGTTGGAATCATACATTATGTACTCTTTTGCGTCTGGCTTCTTTTGGCTCAGCGTAGTGGTTTTGAGATTGGTCCTTGTCGCGGTTGTATGTTCGTTGCTCTTTCCTTTTGATTGCCGAGCAGTGTGCCTTTGTATCAATAGGCCTGAGTTGTTTTTTTTTTAGTGACTCACGTTGAGGGACTGGGCTGTTCTCAGTTTGTGGTTATTATGAATAGATCCTGCTATGAACAATCTTGTTAAGTATGCATTTTTTATTATAACAAAAGCTAAAATATCATGAACTAGAAACCTTAATAAAAAAATCTCCAGCTAAGCCTGAGAGTCTTCTGGATAGGAAAAACAAATACAAGTTCCCTTTTGTGGTGGACTTACATAGTGCCAGGCCATCTGCTGAGACTTTTCCTTCCATCAGTTATTCCACTTCATCCTCACAGCCCTTTTTCCCACATCAGCGAACTCAAAGCAGGGAACTGACTTGTCCAAGCTCTCACAGCTTGCACGTGGGAGGCCCTATGCTGCCTTTTAGAAAGGGGCGTGAGCATCAGCAGTGATCTCAAAGCCAAGTAGAGTTTCAAGTCTCCTAAGTCGAGTTTCAGATACAGAAGCAGTCCAGAGAATGGACACTTGGAGGCCTCCAGACCATTTGGTCACCTTCAAATTACACTGAGATAGAGTTCACCTCATGGGTAGTGAAGCTGTACTGAGAAACACAAGCCTAGAGTCTTGAACTGGAGATGCTCTGCCCAAAGAGCACAGCACACATCACTGCCTTCACTCTCCTTATGTGGAGAAGAGGGTTGGGTCCCACATGCATCAAGCACCCAGAGCGTGGCAGTCATAACCAGGGTGGCAAGGAGAGGAAGTGAAAAGTGTGAAGGAAAGAGCAGTGGGAACATCTGCAGGCAAGCTACTGACCCTCTAGTTTCAGCCAGGCCTCTCTGATTCGGAGCTATGGAAACTGACCCTGGACAACTCAGGTAAGAAAATATGTACTAGAATTAAAGCTGAAGAACCAGGCCTTAGGAAGGACAGAAAAGGGACGATGACAACAAATACTTTAGGAGAGCGCCAACGATTTTCCATCCGTGTGGTACTTTACCAAGATTAAGATTCTTTGGGAAAAAGCACATTTTTAGCTAGAAGAGAGTAGGATACCATGAGTGGGAGTCTCCCCCCAAATTTCACCAAGACTAGGGAACACATGACTTTCAAAGAAAACCAGGGTGCTGGCACCAGAAAAAGGGGGAAAGATGCTGAGCATGGAGGAAACAGCATGTCTTCTCTCTTTGTAAGACTCCATGTTTCCAGGGACCCTGGGTGGCTCAGGCAGCTAAACATCTGCCTTCAGCTCAGGTCATGATCCCAAGGTCCTGGGATCGAGTCCCACATTTCTCAGCAGGGTACCTCTTTTGCCTCTGCCTGCTGTTCTCCCCACTTGTGCTCACTGTCTTAATCTCTGTCTCTGACAAATAAATAAAATCTTTAAAAAAAGACTCCATCTCTCCAACTGTAAAATGGGAACAACTGTAAGCTACATTGTGAAAATATACAAGATACCACAGAACATAGTGTGGCACACGAGAAGTGCTCAATACGTAAGTCTCCAAACTTTCCTCCAGGGAATGAAAATGTTAGGCTCTGTAAAAAATGCATCCCCAACACAGGCTGGAGAATTTGCCCGTGCGGCATTGCCATTTTACGGGTCTTCTGATGTCATCCTAGAGCAAGCACTGGGTCTCTCCATGTTTGATCCATCACCTCCTGCTAGGGGAATAAAAAATAAACTGAGTTTTGCATGAATCCTTTCTGATAGGCAGGCTGGGGCTCTGGAGGAAGTCAACCCAATGGCCAATTCATGTAAAGTCAGAGACTGTGCTAGAGCTGCTATTTGTTTCTGATGTTAAAGAGCTCCCTCTGACACTGGTTGTTCTTTATGGAGCATGGTGGAATGCCCACTGAAGGAGCTATTGCAGTCTGAACAATTTTATTCCAAAATAATATTTTGTTTTTATTTCCCACTGATACACACATATGTATCTCTTTCACTTAAAAAAAATAACGATAGGTCAAGGTTACATTTTCCCACACATTTTTCAAATTTGGGGCTCATTTGTTCTAGTCTGGATGTGGGCATGGCCCAGGCACTGCCTGATGGATGGCCTTGGTTTTTTTCCTCCCATTCTTTCCTGGCTCTAATTTTTGCCAGTTTGAGCATTTTTGCTTAGTTTCAACATCTTCTTTCCATTAAACCAGACATTTCTGTTGCTTCACTCTTTCAGTGTTTTGTGTTGTTTTGTTTTGTTTTTTTGTCAAAAGTAATGAAATTTGACAGATCATTTACTGATCATGAGTTATTGAAAGATGAGAGATGAGGCTGTTGCAAGTTATGAGTTTCAAAATATAGCTCTGGTGAATTTGTTCAAAATAAGGAACTACTAGATCCTTCCATCTTTCAGGGTTGGTTTTTTTTTTTTTTAATGTTAAAAATAAAGTGATAATGCTGGACTTCTCACCTGTTAAGGATTTTGGTTTTCATCCTAAGAACAATGAAAAGATACCAAAGGATATTTGACAGGATTAAGTGACCAGATTTATGTTTTTAGCATATTTCTCTAGCTACTGACAATGAATTGGAGAATGTGGCTCAGGAGTGAGAATGGAGGCAATTAGAGCAGATACAAGATTGTGTTAATATGGGCAGGAGACCATGGCTGCCTGGACTAACATGGGGGCAAGAGAGTTGTAAGGAAGTAGGTAATTCGAAGGAGTTGACTGAACAAGATGACCAGCATGCAGAAAAAGCCACATAAAAAATTAAGGAGGTGGGGCACATGGGGGGCTCAGTCAGTTAAACATCTGCTCATTGGTTTCTGCTCAGGTCATGATCTCAGGGTCCTGAGAACAAGCCCCACATCGGGGGTTCCTGCTCAGTGGGGAGCCTGCTAGAGATTCTCTCTCTCCCTCTGACTCTGTCCCTCCCCCTACTTGCACACTCTCTCTGTAAGCTAAGATAAATAATTCCGCACACAAAAAGACAGAACTGCATTCCTAATTAGAATCTCTTCTTCTGAGCAAATATAGCTAAAACATACCTATTGGTGTTCCATCGTTTCCTTTAGATTTACTTCCAGAGTTGAGAAAGTCAACATCCATAAACCCAAAGGCTTAGTGATTTTAGATGATAAAGTTCATTAAAAATAGACATGTTTACTAACTGGTCTCTTGAAAGTTTTGAGAAAAACCCATTCTTTCCCTTCTCTACCACGGATACCCTTTAAATTGAACAGTAAACATATTTAGGAAAGAAACAAAATCTCTTTATTTTTTTTCTCCCCAGATGGATGGTATTCTTATTCAGAGTTATACATGTTAGAGTAAAGAATGCCTATGAGGTTGAACCGTATGATGTTTTGGTAAAGTTAGATAAATATTCTCAGAAGTATGAGTGTGGCTTTAAAAAAAAAAAGCATTTTCCATACAGGAGTTCTCCTTTGGGAACAGAAACTTTTCCTTATAATTTCTCTAGCCACACAGAGATGAAAAATATGAAAAAGTCATAATACATCAATTATGGACACAGCTACATTTTAAAGGAACACAGATTTTTTCCAAATATATCTTAAGTCTTCAACTCAGAAATTCTAGATGGAGACAGGAATGAAATTCCTTGCTTCTAAAATCACTCTGATCTCTTTCTTGTTAAACACTTTGTACCAACAACGCTATAGATTAGCTCAAGAAAGTGTGGATGAAAAACTATTCGGGTTCAGAAGAAAACATCAAATTAAACTATCTGCTTACAAATAATGAAAACTGATTCCTGCTTTCTTAGACAAAAAAGGGAGTAACTGAAAAAAAGGAGGGGCAGTAACTGGAAGGCTATCTGGGACTTACTGACTTGATGGTAGGCTACGGTCCCACAACAAGGGGGATTCTGAAAAGGACTTTGCTCCAGGAACCACCTGGTGCCACCACCTCTTAAGCCTGAGATACACTATGGTTTCCGGGTCTCAGAGCTGGAAGTTGAGCCCAAGCAGCAGAGCCTTCATGCCCTGACAGTGTTCCTACATCCCAGGGCCCCATATGATGGAAATTCCAAGAAAGTATAAGCAGAAGAGGAGGAGATGCCAGACAGCCTTTAAAGGACTAACGTCCACTCCAGGCACCCCTCTCTATTCCAAGCCCACCTCTTAAACTGTTCTTTACTATGTTCTTTGGATTTGGTTAACATATCCAAAACAGTTATTAATTCAGATCCTAGAAATCTGATATGACAGGAACTTATACAGGGTGGAATGAAGTTTAACAGTGGCATTGGCTTTGACAAAGACAAAAAGCTTTTTTTTTTTTTTAAGATTTCTTTATGTATTTGAGAGAGAGAGACAGAGAGAGAGAGAGAGAGAACGAGGAGCAAGGATACAGGGAGAGAGAGAAAATCTCCAGCAGACCCCCTGCTGAGCACAGAACCAATAAGTAGGGGGGCTGGATCCCAGGACCTTGAGATCATGACCTGAGCTGAAATCAAGAGTCCGATGCTGAGCCACCCTGGTGCCCTGATGAAAAAACATCTCTAATAAATGAAAGGAAGATTGTTTAACTGCTTAAGAGAGAATTAAATGCTTTGGAACCTGATGAATTTATTGGTAATCAAATGACTTCAGTAGGTAAGCTCCTGGGGCTAGAATTTGCCTTCTAGGAGGATTCTTTATTTGGTAAAACTTAGCCTCTAAATTGCAGTGCGTAACTGCCTTTCTGAACTGCTTTTGAATAAAATTCGATTTTTTTTTAAGTTTGAATTTTTAATAAAAGGAGAAACTGGGGGCACGTGGGCGGCTCAGTCAATTAAGTGTCTGCCTTCAGCTCAGGTTATAAGAGCCCCATGTTGGGCTCTCTGCTCAAGAAGGAGCCTGCTTCTCCCTCTGCCCCTTGCTTGTCCCTCTCCTCCCTGCTTGTGCTCTCTCTTGCTGCCTCAAACAAATAAATCAAATCATAAATAAATAAATAAATAAATAAATAAATAAATAAATAAAAAAGAAAGAAAGAAACTTGATTATTCAGACTCTGCCCTACTTCAGGCTTTCATTCCTACTAACAAGCCCCTGGCTCCCTATTCAAGAGGGAGCCTGCTTCTCCTTCTCCCCCCTTGCTTGTCCCTTTCCTCCCTGGTTGTGCTCTCTCATGCTCTCTCAAATAAATAAATAAATAACATCATAAATAAATGAATAAATAAATAATAAGCAATTAGATTATTCAGACTCTGCCCTATTTCAGGTTTTTGTTCCTACCAATAAGCACCTTTTGAGGTGGCCTCTGACAGCATTAATATTTTCATAAATGTTTCAATCATGAAGATGACATATATATATATAAAACTTCCCAAAATATCTTCATGACTATTACCTTATCCACTCTCCACCACCATAATGTATGCCAAGTAGGTAAATTATTTCTATTTTATAGACAAGGAAACTGACACTCAAACCCCAGGTCAAATAACTAGTAGGTGACCAGTGATTAGCCTTATATTCCATGACCTCTGATTGTTATGTTTTTATTTTTTCAGAACCATCTCTTATTTGATTACTGTTCCAAACGAAAACCCAAAATCAGAAATAGCAGAGGAGCTCAATGCCAAGCCTAATTCATAAACGAGTGTTTACTGAGGGCTGCTGTATTGGCAAGGAGAAGGCCAAGCTGTTGTAACAAAGAGACCCCAAGTATGGTAGCTCAAAAAGAATAGAAGTTTGTTTCTCTCCCACATAATCTGCTAGGGCACTGGCATTTCAGGGTAGCTCATCCAGGGACCCAAGTTCATTTTAACCTACCCATCTTCTAGGATCAATTCCCAAATTTTCTTGGTTCACAGCTCCCTTAGCATCTCAGTAAATTTTCACAGAACTGGGGCACCTGGGTGGCTCAGTGGTTAAGCGTCTGCCTTTGGCTCGGTCATGATCCCGGAGACCGGGGATCGAGCCCTGCATCACGCTTCCTGCTTGGCAGGAGGCCTGCTTCTACCACTCTCACTCCCCTTGCTTGTGTTCCCCCTCTAACTGTGTTTCTCTCTGTCAAATAAATAAATAAAATCTTTAAAAAAATTTTTTTCACAGAACCTATGGGTCAAAGGAAATGTCTAGAAAATGTGTTTAATTAATCAGCCCCCCAAAATTTAATAGTTATGTCTTAACAACCTAGTAATGATTTTTTATTAAAAAATTTTTAATTGAAGTATTATCAACATACAGTGTTATATTGGTCTCAAGTGTACAATATAATGATTCAACAATTCTATACATTTCTATACTCAGGCAAGATATGAAGAAAAGGGAACCCTTGTGTAATGCTGGTGGGAATGTACGCTGGTGTGGCTACTGTGGAAAACCATATGGACAGTTCTCAAAGAATTAAAAAATAGAATTACCATATGATCCAGTAATTCCACTACTGTGTATTCACCCAAAATAAATGAAAACACTAATTTTAAAAGATATATGTAACCCTATGTTTATTGCAGCATTGTTCACCTAACAGCCAAGAAATGGAATATGGAAGCAACCCAAGTGTCCATCCACAGATGAATGGATAAAGAAGATGTGACATGTGTATATATACACATACACATTTACCATGGAAATCACTGAATAACTTGTAGAACAGAACCATTAGAGACACCTGGGTGGCTCAGTAGGTTAAGTGTCTGCTTTCCGCTCAGGTCATGATCCCAGGGTCCTGGGATTGAGTTCCACACCGGCAGGGAGCCTGTGAGTAAGGAGCCGGTTTTTCCCTCTGCCTGCTGCTCTCCCTGATTGTGCTTGCTCCCTCTCTGACAAATAAATAAAACCTTAAAAAAAATCATTATAGTGTATGCATGGAACTAATATAACACTGTATGTTATACTTGAAATTTTTTTTAAGATTTTATTTATTTATTTGACAGAGAGAGAGATCACAAGTAGGCAGAGAGGCAGGCAGAGAGAGAGGAGGAAGCAGGCTCCCCACCGAGCAGAGACCCGATGCCAGCCTCGATCCCAGGACCCTGAGATCATGACCTGAGCTGAAGGCAGAGGCTTTAACCCACTGAGCCACCCAGGCGCCCATACTTGAATTTTTTAAAAGTACACTCATTCTCATGAACCTAGTAACTACTTAAAATATAATACATATAGATTGAAAGAAGAGATGGTGTTTTCATTTTGTTTTTAAAGAACCACAGTTTGTTAACAATGGGATGTGTGTGCCTATTGGACATTCATAACTTCAGAAACCTTGGACTCAGACTGGATACCACCATTGCCATTTCATACTTTACACCCATTTATGCATACAGCATGCTTTTTATCATAACAACCATCTGAAACCCAGCTTTACAAAGACATGATGTCATGACCTAATGTTGAAACTGTGAGCTATCTTGAGCTAATAGCTTTTTTTAGTATCTGACAGAAGTTAATGAGTTTCCCTCTAATATCTAAAATATCCTATAGTGTTCTTCTGTGTATACCAAGGCTCCGCAGGCTGCCTCGGCACACAATTTGAGGACCACTATAAACTATAGTGTCATCTTTGTCACTGTGCTACCCCTAGATATGGCTTCTTCTGGAGGAGCAACAATTTTTGGCCTCTCTGGTAATCACTTCCTCAGCTCTGCGAAGACTCCTTTCATTACATATGATCCAGGGTCATGTAAGAGGAATGACGGTTAGAGTTTACCAGAAACTTCTCCGACCATGCCTCAGCCAGTGGAAACCAGGATTTCCCACCCCTGCTTGCCTTACGCCAGTGAGAAGCCCAGAACAAAACCCAACCTACTTAAAAGAGTAAAGGTGATGATTTGCAGGCTCCTACATTCTTGCGTTGCTATGATGTAGACGAGATGCTACGCTGGATTGAACAGTAGGGAAAGAATGAGACTTCCCTGCTTCTGTGCTTGCTCGCTCCAGACCCTTGGCCCGTGTGAGCCTGAAAGGGTAGGGCATGGAGGACAATCCACTGTAATGGCCACCGACTGTCATGGAGCCCACTAGCTCTGATCTGAACCACTGTGCAGCTCAAGAATTAATTGGTGTGCGAGAATGCTGTGTGGAGAGCACAACCTGCAGCCTTTGGGAAAGGGGGTAAGAAGTACAAGTGTCTTTGTTTGCACTGAATTAGATTTCCATTTCAAACCTCTGTTCCGCTGGAAGGTAGAACCGAAATTGCCCGAAGTTCTGGGTTTCCTAAGACGGGACGCTGAACCACGTGAAATCGCTGCTTGATCGTTTCTAATCAACAAACATGGCACATGTGTACAGTTCAAAGCGTAACTCAGCTTTGTTGCTCCCAGGTTTGTGTCTCCCTTCCAGGGGGCTTATGGGATGATGGAGTCAGGCCACCTGGACCCCTGCTCACCTGCCCACTCTGCATGCCCCAGAACCACCCTTGCTGTCCTGTACTTCCTGGCACTGGTCCATGAAGAACTCTTCTCTGTCCTTACCCCATTTCCAAGGCCTCTCTGAGGATGCATCCCTCTCAGAGATTCCCAATCCGCTCCCCCCCTTGGGTGCATGTGAAAGGTGGGTGATGGGAGCAAGGCATTAGTCCCCTTTTCAGTGAGACTTAGTAACATCCCAATTCTCCTGTTCTCTAAGGCTCTCCTCTCTTCCCCACTCTTTGGAGTGATAAGAACCCGCTCTTGCAATTTCATTTATTCTTCCAAATCTATTATTTCTGACATAAACTTAGGTCCTTAACTCCTTAGATATCAGGTTTTTAAGCTCTTGTATCTCTAACACTTTGGTGTGGTAAATAGAAAACATTTGCTTCTACTTTTAAGCCTTAATGTCCCTCCCTCTGAGACAACAGATGCCTCCAGCATAGTTTGATTGAGAGAAAGCCTTTGGGATCAAAATAATGACAAAAATGAGTATCAACACATTATCTTGCTGTGGAGGGCAGTCCCTGGCCCTGCCTTGTGGCCTGGGTTCACAGAGGCACCAGACAGGGAGTCAGGTGTTCAGAGAGACTCGGGACAAGAAGTCAGGAGACTGTGAGAGTCCTGACTTCACATTTCCAAATTGTGCGACCCTGGGTAAGTCACTGGACCTCTCTCTTTGAAAGTCAATTACTTCAGGCCCTCAGAGTCAGGAAAGGTATTACCAAAAGGCCTGAAGCTCCTACTATGGTGGTCAAAGACATTCAGGCAGAGAGAAAAAAAAATCTTCTGGATGCAGTGTAATTGCCTCCGGTTGCATTAGGAGTAGTAAGACTGAATGTTTTTCTAAAAGCCTAGACATATTACATTTGAAGCAATCCCTATATGCTTTATTCCCTCTCATTTACCCCCACTGACCAACCCAAATGAAAAAAGATACAAAGCACACTCCTGGCTCGGCTACTGCCTGTTTAGATACAACCCATGGTGAAACGCCCATTTTCTCACTCAGCTGTATTCCTGTTTATTCCTGTTAACACATGGTCTCTAAAATTGGCAATGACTTTCTCTTTGTTATATTTACCTTCCTTTCGGGGGCCAGCCCAGACTTCTGGGTGGATTCATTTCCCATTGAATTACCAGAATAGGGCAGAATCTGATAGGAAGAAGTGTGTATAAGAAAGCCCTGTTCCCAGGCCCTTACACAAGGGGATTTGTCCTCCCATCTACGCCAGAGCCTGGGGGCTGTGGGGGAACTGATACGGGACATCCTGTCCCCTCCACCAGCATTCTTTCCCCCACCAAGCAGCAGTATTGTCCTTTGTGCTCTCACACAATTCACACTAGGTGGAGTAGCCAGTGAGGCATGACTGAAAGGACCCCAGGACAGAAATACCCTGCTCTCCCATGCCGAAGCTAAGGGCCTGAGAGCACCCTTGTTTAGGGTGTCTCTGCCTATGGTCCTTTTAAAGAAGAAATACTCTGGGAATAAGCCATAACACCAAGCAAGTTTTAACCACAGGCTTCATGAATTTCACTTTTGAGGAGACAGGACAGCTCAGATCTATGCCAACCAAGAAAGGGTACAAAAGGAACCCTGAAGACACACAGCTTTGCCAAGCACCAGCTTTCAGGACAAGACAAAGGGAAAGTCCAGAGTCACCATTCCTCTGTGTTCAGCAGTGTGGTTTCCCTGACACCATCTCAGCCATAGAGTGCAGGGCTGGCCTCACACCTGTCCCTTGTCTGGAGTGTGGCAATATCTTTGACTCAGAAGTTCTAAAACCTTCCACCTTCTATATGTATGACACTGGAGAAACCCCTTAACCTCCATCTGAATCTCAGTTTCCTCATCTATAGTAAATTCACCCGACAAGGTTGTTTTCAAGCTTAAGAAGAAAGAACATGTGTCTAAGCGTTTTTACAATTTATAAAGCACCATACGAGTATAATTTTTCCTGACTTGCCCTACAATCTTTTAGAAGAGAGCTTAAATAAATTCTTAATCTTCATTCTCTACTAATTCAGGAATCTTGGACAAAAGTTGACATATTCTCTGCTTGAATCCTTCCTGTGATGGGGAATTCGCTACCCTTCTTTGATGAGAAATTAAAACCACCACAAGACTTTATGACTTGAGTTTGGTCTTTTTAAATCACAATCACCTCACATAAGCTCCAGAATAAATGGGAAGAGTGACCTTTACTCATCTAGTAATTGCAGAAGGATCATTATGTAGATTCTGGTAATCAGATGTTTACAGACATTTATTTCAAATTCTGAAATGATTGTATCCACCTTCTTTTTCTGAAGGTGAAATGTGTTTGTTTTGTTTTCATTATCAAAAATACATTAAAACTGACTTAGGGAAAGTATTCAGGGAAAGGAAAGGCAAATTTACAGATGTTCAAGGCAGTGTATCCATTGTATGAACAGGGAGTAAAATGACTTGTCCCTAGGACTACTTCACTTTGACTGTTCAGAGAGGTCTCCTGTGACTGGTATAAATGTGAAGGAAAGCTTTGTTCCTTTCTTTGTAACTTGAAGAGTTCAATGAAACGTAAATATATCAGAGAGATTCCTACCTTAAATCTCTGCCATGAGATGCTACCGAGAACACCAATATGTGCCCCCAAAGCTGAGACCTTTTTTTAGTTTTAGTTGTAGCACAATGGTAAACTGGTTTTGCTTTTGGATTTAAGATTTGGTAAGCATGTGGAATTAACTCCTACTCTGGGGAATTTTTGCAGAGGGGAGCTAGGATTTTTTTGAGTGTTAAGGCTTATAGTTTAAATCTGCAATAAACAGCCTAAAGAGACACAAGCCCCCATGATCTGTAGAGGACAATGTAAGGAGAGAAGTCAGCAAACAGGGTTTTGCAAATAGTTGTGTCTCAGAAATTCAAATTCTCATGTGTGTATTCCATCAGTGACCTAAAAGAATCAGAGAGGCCTTGCAAAAAAAATCAAGGGTGAGGCATTATTAGCCCACAGGGATGTCACTGGCCTTCAGCCTCAGACAGGTAAAAGATAATCATCGCCAAAAATGTTATTCATCAAGCCAATAGTGATCACCTCCCTCCTTCTTTGTTAACAGAAAACTTCATAAAATCAAAGGAAATATTGTCAGCTTGCATGGTGGTCAGGCTTCAATGAGCTAAGGTGAAGTCCCGCCTTCTTGGATAGGATAGGATCTGCTGCGATGTAAGTCAGGCTGAATCTCAAGGGCCTATCACAGCAAAAGAGCATTTCTCACTCTTGTTACATGTCCAGTGCAGGTCAGTGAAAGGGGTTTGGCTTCCTACAGTCTGACTGCCATCTTGGATGAGCACCATTTGGAACAGATGGCCTCCAGGATTTCAGGGAAAAGAGAAGATGAAAGAGCCACGCTGGTTCGTAAGTAAGTGCCTCACACCCATCCCTTCCAATCACATCCCCACTTGCCAGAACTCATCCAAATGGCTCAGTCAGCCACAGGGAGGGCTGGGGAATGTGTGTGGCTATTCAGGAAGCACTAATTGTTAGTGCCGTAGACATTAACCCGATTATAGGAATCAGGGAACAGACGAAACAAAGAGTTGAAGTTGAAAGGCTTTCTGCTGATCCTCCCATTTATCAAAAAATTCCAACATCCAAAATACCCCAACCCACAATTATGGTATTTTATTTTATAGTCAAGTCTTCCCTTTCTCATTTGATAATCTTAGTACGTCTTTATAAGGAACAAATTAACTGATATTTAAGTTGCATATCAGAATTGTATCTGCTGTCATTCTCTTTTTAATAATGTAGCTTGAATAATGGATGGCAAGGGCTGGCCCTGGAGAGATTCATTCCAAATTCCTTGCTAGTATGAAATACAAAAGAACGAATGTATTTTGATTTAAGAATAGATTCACCATAATAATATGTTGATGGCTAAAACAGATCTGGCCAATCTGGATGAAGCTCTTCACACTTTCTTATACTTTGCAAAAAAGTAGCAGGTAAGGAGTAGGAAGCCTGCACTTCCTTCCATTCGGCCCTCTGGGCAGAGACCAGTCCAGGACAATGGAGCTGTCAGAGTAGCTATCCCTGCTGTGCCCAGCCAATTTGCCTGAACTTGAAATGAAATGTCCAACCATCCTCTGCCTTTTTCCTCACTGGGGCTTTCAGCAGTGCTTGTTGGGGAAGAAAAGGTGGTTGTTTTATTCCTAATTGTACAGAGCAGCTGATCAGTGTCTGCATGACTTCTTGAACAATGACTGTATTTCAGACCTTCTTACTGCTTGCTTACTTCATTTAAAACTTAACAGATGTCAATTGTGACACAAATACTTTCTCCCTAGGTGATGGATTAAGGCAAATTTCATTTTATGCCTGGCACAAAATGCACACTATATTGTGTGTGTGTGTGCTGAAAGACCATTATTTTAAAAGAAAGAGAAAAAGAAAGGAAAAACCATTCTGACTTAAAATCCTGTAATGAAGAAAACCAACTTCCACAAAGGCATTGTTCTGGAAAGCTTTGTTGGCTTAGGGCGCCACCTAATGGACACATGGCAGCTTACACAAAGGCTCTTTGAAGCTGCCCACACTGCTTTATGGTGAGCATAAAGGCAAAGCTTGGTGCTGTGAAAGAAATTTCTGTGGATTTCCATGCCCAGTGAGATGTTGTCTTCAAGTTCTAGGTCTGCTTCTGATTGGTTATGAAACCTTGTGCAAGCCCCTCAGTCTCTCTGGACTCCAGGATCCTTACCTAAATGGAAGTTCTCGAAGGCTTCTTTGTGGGATTGTCTTGAGAGGACTAGGGTGTATCTGAAAGCGGGTTGTAATCCAACGCTCAGAGACTCAGGACTGCCAGTCATCATGTACTAACATCACGAGGTCCTATGTATTTTGTTTTCCTCCTTTTGGTAGAGATTTAAATTCAGAAGTGTGTTTCTCAACAATAAGGAAAATAATAGTACAAGCATGAAAATAAATGGCAGGTGGTAGCTCTCCTCCAGGTTGAAGAGGTGATAGGAAATTGTGAGGGCTGTGGTGAACTGGAAAACACTTGTCTGGTCTCAGGAGGTGGCCACTGTCGGCCCAGTCAATAACGGCCAGTTTCCTATTTGCCAAAAACAAATAAACAAAAAAAACCCCACTTACCCATGTGGAACCTCCTGCTTTGTAAATGGGCTCAATTTTAAAAACACCACAGGAGCTAGATAAGCCATACCCAGAAACAGAATTTGGCCTGTAGGTCTCCAGCTTGGAACCTCTGCTGCGGTTCTACAGAAGTATAAGAAGACAGGGAGACTGCCCTGTGTGGGCTGCCAGGACTGGGGGCAGGGGACCAGCCCTCCCTGCCTGGGTTAGAGAGCAGTGTGAATCTAGTGACAGGAATGGGAACGGGGTCTGAAATTCTCATTGTACTGGCCCTGAGGTGAATGATACAGCTGATGGAGGCCTAAGCAAGCCTCTCCCCTGCTATCAGTTCCTCTCTTTCTCTCCTGTTTCTTGGGACAACTCTCCCCAAAGTGCCAGGATTCCCTGCTGAGCCCCTCCTAAGAATCTGTCCCTGGCAGCCACAGGGAAGAGGGGGAAGAGTGTTAGACTGGAAATCAGACCCTGCAGATACTGTCACTTGTGGTGTGACCTGGGGGAGACACCTCTACCCCTTTGAGCCTTCACTTCCTCATTTGTAAAGTGGGGAGACAAACACCTTCCCTGGATCCTTCTCAGAATGGTGCCTGGGTCATACAAGATGTGTGAGGCAGCACATGGTGAACTTGAAAGTGCTGAGCATTACTTGGTTATTTGAAAATGAGGCCATCTATCCATGAACAATTCTTAAATGTTGGAAATACAGTGTTAAGAATGGATCACCAATTCATTGAATCAATTGTTCATTCAACAAATATTTATTGAGTATCTGTTAGGTGTCTAGCATCTCTAAGCAATGACTAAGAGAAACGTGGACCTTCCTGTCATGGAATGTACTGGAGGATGCAGAGAATAAGAAAAGAGATGAAGGAAGGAGGGAAAGGAAAAAAGAGTATGAGGGAGGGAGGAAAGAAAGGAGGAAGGAAAGAAAAAAGCTTGAAATAGGCCATGATGAGATTATTTACACCACTAACCCTGACAAACTACAAATCAGGGTTCTTCCTTTCCAAGGGCTGATTGTTCCCATCAACCACTGGAACCAGAGGTCAGATTCTAACAGTGAGGAGCCACAGGGGGGATTTTGAGCACTGCAGAAATATGATTTGCTATCTACTCTATCCATCTGTCGAAGATCAGTCTTCTACCATGTGGAGAATAGACTTTAACGGGACACAGTGGTAGCAGGACTGGCCTTGAAGGCCATGGTGAAATTCAGGCTGGAGATGGAGGGCCCCAGATCATCATAGTGATAGAGCAGCAGAATGTGGATGGATTGAGGTAGGTGCTGGAGCAGGGCTCATAGCATTTGCTAGTGGATTGGTCGTGCAGGAAAGATGGAGATATAGCTGGTGAACAGCACAGACACTTTCTCTTTCCGTGAGGAGTTCACATTCTAGTGTGAGAAACAAATAGGCAGTACGTGAGGAATTTAACAAGTAAGTATTTAGTTATACTGGCTATCGATGACATCAAACACAGTGAACCTCGGGGGACCTAACTAATCTCAAAGTGACATGTAAATTTGATCAAGGTGAAATATGGTACAATTACAAAGCCATGGAAATACTTACAGCATTTCTTCAGCAACTCTGATCTGCTCAGGCAAATGCCTGAGTCCCCAGACATGTCAGTAGTTAGTGATGGACTGTAGTAGGCAGAAAGAGCAACGTGTGAGCCTTCGTCAGCTGCCTCCCTGCCCACCCTCCGAGTTTTGCCTGTTTATCACTCCTGTGAGTTGCTGGAGTAATGAGAGAAAGCATAGAGATGAAAGTGAAAATGGGAAATATGAGAGAACAACCAAGAGTATGGTAAGAGGGTGCCAAAAAAGACAAGGTTGCTAAGATGAATGGACTATCTGATACGCAGTTTGGGAAAGAGGAAGATCTGGAGGGGAGCAGGTGCCTTAATGAAGAGAGCCTTGAAGAAGAGATGGACAATCAGTTTCCTTAGGGCTGATGGTAGATTCTTTCAGCCCTTCCTGCACTGACTGCTTGTGCCATGTGACTTTGTTGATATTCATAATAAAAGCATAGAACATATTTCACCACTGTCACTCTTTATCATTATCCATGTAAAGCTCATCTATGGAGTTTTCAAGAAACTGATATTAACTATAGCACTTTTACATAATCCTTTGTTTTACTGACATCTGAGATACTTGATTATATTATATAGCCTATTTTTCTCTAGTAGAATTTTTAAAGAAAATAATGAGCTATTTCCCATATAGGGGTCAGTGAACATTCTAGATCACATTCCCAAATTATTTTTAATAACAGAGTCTTTATCCAAGTAAGGTCTGTTGATCAAACTGTAACATAATCATAAAAATCATTTGGGGAACTTGCTAAAAATATTCAAATATTCAACAAATATTCAAAATAATATTCTTTTCTCTTGTCTTCCTTCCCCTTAACAAACAATTCTGCTAAAAGATTAGCTGGAACGGAGCCAGATAGGCATCTGCATAAGCAGTTGAGAATGCAAGGAGGGCCTAGTAACCCAGAGCAGGTGACAGGGCCCAAGCCGGGAAAGGAGGATGTCCGCACACTCCACACAGAGCTGCTGCCTTGGCACAGGGTCACGACTTAAGCAGGGTGAGCAGGATGTCCATGCATGGGTTTGGCCTGCAATAAACTGACAGACCCTGAGCTGGGTAAAGAGGTGCTCATTCAGAGAAGCGGCATGACATAGGGTTTTAAAGCCCAAGTGGAGTGAGGTGGGTCTCTGTGTGGGGGGAATATGGCCCACAATGTGGGTCAGAGCTCAAGCAAGGTGAGAAGGTATCCCCATAGAAGGGTGTCCTGGTGTCTTGGCACAGGGTGTCAGAGTCCAAGTGTGGTAGAGTAGGGCATCTATATCAGAACGTGGGGGATGGTATAGGAAACCATATGTTCTTCTCAACTGACATAGAAAAAGCATTTGGCAGAAATCTAGTACCTACTACTAATAAAAACTCCTAGAAAACTAAGTATAGGAGGAATTTCCTCAAAATGATAAAGGACATCTATAAAAAAGCTTATACATGGGCACCTGGGTGGTGTAGTCAGTAAAACAACTGATTGTTAGTTTCAGCTCAGGTCTGATCTCAGGGTCATGAGATCGAGCCCCACATTAGGCTCTGCACACAGCAGGGAGTCTGCTTGAGTTTTTCTTTCCCTCTCCCCTGCCTCTACCCCCTACTCATATGCTCTATCTTGCTCTAAAATAAATAAATTTTTTAAAAACCCTATACCTGACATCATACTTAATGGTAAAGACTGAATACTTTCCCCCCACGGTTAGGAGCAAGATAAGTATTGTATTTAGCATTGCTTTGGACGTCCTGGAGCAGGCAATCAGACAAGAAAAAGAAATAAAAGGCATTTAATGTGGAAAAGAAGTAAAATTACCTTTATACATAGCTGATATTATTGTCTATATAGAAAACCTAAGGAAATCCACAAAGTTAGGAGAATGACTGACTTTAGCTAAGGTTGCAGGATAAAAGATCAACATAAATATCAAGTCTTTCAGTAAGCAAATAATAATCAGTAAACAATCAAAATTTCAATTTTAAAAATAGTTTTTAAAATAGCATCAAAAATATGAAATGGGCTAAATCTGACAAAATATGTGAAAAATCTGTACACTATAAACTATAAGATATTGCTGAGAAAAATTAAAGACCTAAATAATGGGAGACATATATCTTGTTTGTAGATTAAAAGACTCAATCAACATTGTTAAGATGTTAATTATCTCCAAATTAATTACAGATTCAAGGCAACCTCAGTCAAAATCTCAGCAGAAAATTTTCTAGAAATCAACAACCTGATTCTAAGATTAATATAGAAATGCAAAGCACCTACCCTAGACAAAACAATTTGGGAAAAGAGTTAAGAGAGTTAACACTACCTCATTTCAGACTTATTACAAAGCTAAAGTAATCAAATAGTGTGGAATTCACATCAAACATTGACAAAGAAGACCAACCAAACGGAACAGAGAGCCCAGAAAGAGATCTACATTAGGGACACTGATTTTTTTTTCTCAAGGTGCAAATACAATCAATGGAGAAGAGATGCTCTTTTCAACAAATGGCGCTAGAAAACATATACAATAATAACAACAATAATAATAAACCATACTTGATGCCATTTATAGAAATGGAGTGAAAATGGATCATGGACCTAAAAGTAAAATATAAAACTATGAATATTCTAGAAGAAAACAGGAGAAAATATTTATGAATTTGGGTTAGGCAAGGCTTCTTAGATATAACACCAAAAGCATGATTCTTAAAAGGACAAATTAATAAGTTGGATTTCATCAGAATTTAAAACTTCTGCTCTTCAGATGACACTATTAGGAAAAGGAGAAAACAAGCTAGAGACTGGGAGAATATATTTGCACAGAATGTATCTGATAAGAGACTTGCATCCAGAGTAAAGAAATCTCAAAATTCAATGACAAAAAAAGAAATAATCCCATAAAACAATAGACAAAAGATTTAAACAGAACTTTCACAAAGAAAATATATAAATGGCAAATAAATACATGAAAAGATGTTCAAAATCAGTCATTAGGGAAATGCAAATTAAAATCACTACACATGTATTTAAAAAAACTAAAATAAAAAAACTAATTATACCAAGTGTTGGCAAAGATGTAGCACAATTGAAACTCTCCTCCCTGCTGGTGGGAATGCAAAATGGAAAATAGTTTGGCAGTTATTTAAAGAGTCAAATATATATCTACCATATGATTCAGCCATTGCACTGCTGGGTATTTGCCCTTGAAAAATGAAAACATATACAAAGATTTATAAAGAACTGTTTGTAATAACATGTATTTGCTTATAAAAGCCCCAAACTGGAAACAACCTAAATGTCCATTAACAGGTATATAGATAACAGAATTTCAACGTATTCATACAATGAAATACTATTCAACAATAAAAGGAAACACACAAAAATATGGATGAATGCCAAAGCAATTATGTGAAATGAAAGAATTCAGGGAAAAAAAGAGTACATACTGTATTGTTTCATTAATATGAACCTCTAGAAAATGTACACTAGTCTATATATCAGAGAGCAGATCAACAGTTGCCTGGGGGAGAGAGTGGAGAGGGAGAGACAGAAGGGAGGGATTGCACAGATGCACAAGGAAACCTTCTGGGGTGATGGATATGTTCACTATGTTGATTGTGGTAATGGTTTCACAGATAAATGCATATATCAAAATTTATCAAACTACACTAAATATGTGTCTATTTTATATGAATTATCCCTCAAAACACTGGTAAAAAAATAAATAAGTTCAGGTTAATTCAGTAATAGTCTGATAGAAGGAAAGGCCTGTTAAGATTTTGTTTGTAGTTGGAAAATAAATAGAGTCAAGTGGGCAAAGATTTGCTTGTTCAACCCAATTAAATGTCACTGAAAAACTGGAACACAATTCAAATGTTTGCCATTTGTTCAATGGGTCTGTACAGCATGAATCTACAAAGGTATTTCATTTATTTTTTAAAAGATATTTATTTGAGAATAAGAGAGAGAGAAAGAAGCAGAGAAAGAGGGACAGACTTGAGACAAGATGTGAGGCTTGATCTCATGACCCTGAGTTCATGACCTGAGCTGCAGTCAAGAGATGCTTAACTGACTGAGCCACCCAGGCACCCTGACTATGCAGCTATTTGAAAAATCACTGTGAAAACTTTTACTGTTTAATGCTAAGTAAGTAAAGAAGACTGAAAAATTGTGCCTAACCCTTTTATTATGTGTGCATTTTAGTCAAGAACTGGAAAAATACATGAGAAAACAAAACGTTTATGTGATGGAATGCTGAGACGCTAGGTGACAGCTTCCTTGTTATGGTAAAACTTATGTAAACACTCCTGAAGCTGTTTCAGAAAAGAGAAACAGAAGGAAAACTTCCAGACTCATTCTATGGGGCCAGCATTACCTTGATTCCAAAACCAGACAAAGACTCCATTAAAAACAAATTTCAGACCAATATCCCGGATATGGATGCCAACATTCTCAACAAGATTCTAGCTAATAGGATCCAACAGTACATTAAAAGGATTATCCACCACAACCAGGTGGGATTTATTCCTCAGATGCAAGGGTGGTTCAACATTTGCAAATCAATGTGATAGAACACATTAATAAGAGGAGAGAAAAGAACCACATGGTACTCTCAATTGGTGCAGAAAAAGCATTTGACAAAATACAGCATCATTTCCTGATTAAAACTCTTCAAGGTATAAGGATAAAGGAAACACTCCTCAATTTCATAAAATCCATCTATGAAAAACCCACAGCAAATATCATTCTCAATGGGAAAAGCTGAGAGCCTTTCCCCCAAGATCAGGAACACAAGGATGCCCACTCTCACCACTGTTGTTCAACATAGTACCAGAAGTCCTAGCAACAGCAATCAGACAACAAAAAGAAATAAAAGGTATTCAAATTGGCAAAGAAGAAGTCAAACTTTCTCTCTTCACAGATGACATGATTCTTTATGTGGGAAACCCACAAGTTTCCACCTCTATATTACTAGAACTCATATAGCAGTTCAGTAATGTGGCAGGATACAAAATCAATGCCCAGAAATTGGATGCTTTCTTATACACTAACAACATAATTGTAGAAAGAGAAATTAGAGAATCAATCTCATTTGCAATAGCACCAAAACCCATAAGATACCTTGGAATAAACCTAACCAAAGAGGAAAAGGATCTATACTCTAGGAACTACAGAACACTCATGAAAGAAATTGAAGAAGACACAAAGAGATGGAAAAACAGTCCATGCTCATGGATCAAAGAATAAACATTGTTAAAATGTCTATGCTGTCCAGAGCAATCTATACTTTCAATGCCATCCTGATCAAAATACTAATGGCATTTTTCAAAGTGCTGGAACAAACAATCCTAAAATTTTCTGGAACCAGAAAAGATCCCAAATTTCCAAGGAAATGTTGAAAAAGAAAAATAAATCTGGGTCATCATGTTGCCTGATTTCAAGCTGTATTACAAAACTGTGATCACCAAGACAGCATGGTACTGGCACAAAAACAGACACATAGAACAATGGAACAGAATAGAGATATGAATACTCAACTCTATGGTCAAATAATCTTTGACAAAGCAAGAAAAATATTCAATGGAAAAAAGTCTCTTTAATAAGTGGTACTGGGAAAATTGGACAGTTATATCCAGAAGAATGAAATGCGACCATTCTCTTACACCACACGCAAAGACAAACTCAAAATGGATGAAAGACCTTGATGTGAGATAGGAATCTGTCAAAATCCTAAAGGAAAACAGAGGCAGTAACTTCTTCGAGATCAACCACAGCAACTTCTTTCAAGATACGTCTCCAACCTCCAAGGGCAATGGAAACAAAAGCGAAAATGAACTTTTGGGACTTCATCAAGATAAAAAGCTTCTGCACATCAAAGGAAACAGTTAAAACAATTAGGCAGCCCACGGAATGGGGGAAGATATTTGCAAATGACACTACAGATAAAAGACTGATATCCAAGATCTATAAAGAATTTCTCAAACTCAACAACCAAATAACAAATAATCAAGTCAAAAAATGGGCAGAAAGACATGAGCAGACATTTCTCAAAGGAAGACATACAGACGACTAATAGACACATGAAGAAATGTTCATCATCCTTAGCCATCAGGGAAATTTTAATCAAAACCACATTGAGATACCACCATATACCAGTTAGAATGGCAAAAATTAACAAGGCAAGAAACAAGTGTTGGAGAGGTTTTGGAGAAAGGGGAATCCTCTTACACTGTTGGTGGGAATGCAAGTTGGTACAGCCACTTTGGGAAACAGTGTGGAGGTTCCTCAAAAAACTAAACAGAGCTACACAGTGACCTGGCAATTGCATTACTGGGTATTTACCCCAAAGATACAGATGTAGTGAAAAGAAGGGCCATATGCACCCTAATGTTCATAGCAGCAATGACCATAACAGCTAAACTGTGGAAAGAGCCGAGATGCCCTTCAACAGAGGAATGGAAAAAGAAGATGTAGCCCATATACACAATGGAATATTATTCAGCCATCAGAAAGGATGAATACCCATCTTTTTTATCAACATGGATGGGACTGGAGGAGATTATGCTGGGGCAATTGAGTCAAGCAGAGAAAGTCAATTATCATATGGTTTCACTTACCTGTGGAACATAAAGAATAGCATGGAGGACATTGAAGAGAAGGAAGGGAAAAATGAAAGGGGGAGAATCAAGAGGGGGAAATGAACCGTGAGAGACTATGGACTCTGGGAAACAAACTGAGGGTTGGGGGGGGTCGGGAGGATGGGTTAACCCAGTGACCCAGTGATGGGTATTGAGGAGGGTGTGTATTGTAGGGAGCACTGTGTGTTATACGCAAACCATCAAAAACTAATGATGTACTGTATGGTGAATAACATAACATAATTTAAAAAACTTATGTAAACAATAAGTAATAGAAGTAGTAAAAAACAGGAATAAAATATTTTTAAAGCTATTAATTTTAAATCAATGGCCTAATGCCCTTTACTCCTAATTATTTTTCTACAATGATTAAAAACCCAAACAGACGATTTAGGGAGCAAAACTCAGTACTTTCTGAGGAGTTCCGATAATCAATCTACTGTGTCAGAAAATGAACCCTGAGGTACTGACTGTAAAGGATGGCTTTCCTGGGAATGACATAATCCAATAGTAATGACAACTGTCATTAAACCCCAAAGATTAGATTGTAATATTATCAAAATAAAGTTTGACACCACCACTGATTCTTTATTAAGCCTCTTCCACTGAAAAGCCCAATTTTTGTAGAGTGCTAAGGTAGGACTTGAGACCAGGCATCAGATATCTGTAAATTTACCATTTGAGCTTTATAAAACTTTTGTACAAGGATTCCTGGTCTCCTGAGTGCCATGGCAACACCAATCAGGAGAGAGATAAAACTTCCCTCAGCTCGAACCTTTGTTCATGTCATTCCTGGGGCTCCCTAGGTGTCTATTGAAGATCATAAAAACTACAGTTCACAAAGGCAATTTGCATTCATTCCACAAGCCCTACTGAACACCTATTTGGGCCAGGCTTTGCATGCTGGGCCTATAACAACGAATAAAACACAGTTCCTGCCCTAGAAGAATTTACAAAGAAATAGGGCAACTACAGGTGGTGTGAAACTGCAAAGTGCATATAAATGTTAGCTGAATGTTACCTTTTTCACATCAAACACTTTGTATTTTATTTCTTCTGTTCTTACCTTCTTATTGTAAGGAATTCAAACAACCTAGAAAAGAAGAAAGAAGAAAACGTAAAACTCTCTGAAATCCTACCATCAAGCAGCAAACATCACTAGCATGGGCAAACAACCTCCTACTTACACATCCGTGTATTAAATACATGGGAATCATTCTCTAATGTTATTTTTCAGTCTGCTTTTTCTGAGCGGCAATATGTAGTAGATCTCCTGACATGTTCATATATATCTTTTTTAAAAATACGATGTTAGCTATAATCCTTCTCACTACAGGAAGTCAAAACGCCTTGGCCTGTCATAAATGTCTGCCGAATCAAACTCAAGCCACCTCTCTTCATTCACCTTCACCTTATCTTGTAGGCAATATCTGTCTTTTGTCCCAGGGCAAAAGGAACTCTGACCTCAGAACTGAAAGGCCCTGGTTCTCGTGCTAACCCTGTTTTGACCCAGGGCTGTCCCTGAAACCTTCTTAAGTTCTAACTTTTCTTTTCTGTAAAATAAGAGTAGTATTTACTGTTTGCATTTTTCATTCAGTGAAAAGGCCTCAGTGCCTTTGTTCTAGCTATTCCTTCTGCCAAAACTGTACTAGGAACAGAGGAAACAACAAAGCACACCTTGACCTTCAGAATTCTACAGGCCAATGAGAAACAGAGATGGGGGGGGGGGAGGAAATTACAAAACATTGTGTCAAGGGCTCCTGGTACTCCACAGCCTGTTCTCAGCCCAGCATCCAGAGTGGTCCTTTAAATGTGTCAATCACGTCGGGTCACTGCTGTGCTCGAAAATACTTCAGTGGCTCTGACCTGCAGGGGCTTATGTGATCAGACTACCTGTTACCCATCTGTCTTCATCTCCTGTTTTATCCCTCCCTCATTCTACCCCGCCACACTCACCTTCTTGCTGTTCCTCAAAACCACCAGGCATGTTTTTCCCTCAGGGTCTTTGTATTGGCTGGCCCCTAGATCTAGAATGCTGCTACCCAAGTCATGAACATGGCTTCCTGTTTTACCCTTTTCAAGTCTTGCTCAATTGCAGCTTTCTGTGTTAATGACCATCCTCCTTAGAATGGAAACCCCATCACTGCTGTGGCATTCTGGATCCTCCTATCAATCTGCTCTATTACCACTCTCGAATATACGAGATACTTCACTCTCTACTCTTTATGTCTCTGCTTGAACATAAGTTCTAGAAGGGCAGAAATTCTGCCCACTTTGGTGATATTTCTGTAGTATCCAGAACCATGTCTGGTTTTTCACAAGAGGTGTGAAATAAATGTTTGTTGAGTCAATTGGACAAAGGAGAGATGGGAATAGAGGTGAGGGCTGCCTCATCACACAGCTGGAGGGGAGAGCCTCCATCATGCTGTATCAGTGGCATCTTCTGAAACTCTGCAATGTGCAGGGTGCACAGCTCTATGTGATGACTCTAAGAGCGGCCAAGAAATTACTTTGTCAAAGAACAGAAATTGTTAAATGAAAATATTTTTATAATAGTATGTAAAATATAAGGAAAAAATCATCCCAAATCCTTCAAGTTAGAGATAATACTGCTAATAATTTTTGCTGAACGTTCTTCTAGATACTTCTCCACCTATGCATATATACACATATACACTTTCATTTTACATAAGTACTATCACTTATGCCAAAATGGTTTTTTCCCCAATAGTATATTATTATAAATTTCTATGTCAATAAATGCAAATCTATATTTCTTTAAACCATGGGTCTATAAATTAAGGTCTGTAAACCAATTCCATTTTTTAATAAATTAAGTTTTCCTGGAACACAGCCATGCCCACTCCTTTACATATTGTCCCCCCATACTATAAGGGCAGGGCTGAGTATTTGTAACAAAAACCATATGGCCCACAAAGCCTTCAATATTTACTATCTGTTCTTTCACAGAACAGTTTGCCAACCCTTGCTTTGTGACTAAGTATTAAACAGTGTAAAAATGTCCTAATTGAATTACTCTTCTACTGTTACACGTTTAGCTTGTTGCCAATTTTTGTTGATGAAAGAGGTCATATATACATCTTGGGACATATGTCCAATATAAGGATAAATTCCTAGATCAGTTTCTTGTAATACTGGACAGTATATTTAAAATTTGCTAAAAGAGTAGGTTTTTTTTTTTAAAGATTTTATTTATTTATTTGACAGAGAGAAACACAGATAGAAAGGGAACACAAGCAGGGGGAGTGAGAGAGAGAGAAGTAGGCTTCCCACTGAGCAGGGAGTCCGATGCAGGGCTCCATCCCGGAACCCTGTGATCATGATCTGAGCCAAAGGCAGACACTTATTGACTGAGCCACTCAGGTGCCCTGCTAAGAGAGTAGATCTTAAGTGTTCTGACCAACACACAAAAAATGTATGTGAGGTGATGAATGTATTAATTAACTGGATTGTTGTAACTGTTTTACAACGTATGTGTATATTAATCAGATTATCAGTTGTACACGTTAAAAATCATATTGTACAACCTAAAGAGATATAATTTTTGTCTAGTGTATCTCCCATAAAACTGGGCAAAACTGATCAATTAATCCAATTTGTGTTAAAAAATGAAAACAGAAAAATAATTACATCAAAAATTCAAGGAAATATAAATACAGCAAATACTGAAAATGGTTTTACTGCACTACAGAGACTATCAATCAAGCGCTTAAGTTGGCTTGAGATTACTCTAGAAAATATATTCTTGATGAAAATTCATACATTTTGGAGATGAGATTTCTCTACACCCAGAGCTAGACTAACAGTTTTCTATTTCTTGTCAGACTTTTTTCATCAGCCACTGTTCTACAAGATTTCTGTGGTCTCTGTAGTCACTAGGGCCCCAAGGCACAGTTGCTCTGTGCAGAATTAGTTTTGCAACTAAGTGACAGCCAATTTAAACAACCCTCACACTGACCTCTACCTTAAGTTTTATACCTTTACCTTTTTCTAAGAGTCCCAAAGAGGTAAGCATTGTTGTACCATTTTAAAGTCTTTTTATAGTGTAAATTTAACAGCAAATAAGAAAATATTTTACTGTTTTACATAGTATTTTACATTACATTTTACTATGTAAAATATTTTACTATGACACAATTTTACATGTGAGTTTTGTTTGGCTTATAGGCCCAATTACTTTCACCCATCTACTATATTTCTTTATGAGGTTTCTGGTGAGGATTTCTGTCTTGCCAGTTTGTCTTATTTTCATTAGAATATTCTGTTTATCAAAGACTTTGTATATCAAAAAAAAAAAAAAAACAAACAAAGGAGACATAAAATACAGAGATCAAAACCCAGCTATAGCCTCTATGATGTGCAGGCACCAGCGTGCAAATACCAGGGGTAAAATATGTCCATTTTATCTTTATTTTTACAACTCCCAACCTACCTCATTTAAAGATATTGTTCCCAAAGTTGAGTTATATACTAGAGGAAATATGGGACATAGGAAGCAGGGAAGGGAAAGTATAAAACCAAAAAAAGCAACATCTCAAACACCATGAACAATCTCATTACCTTTTTTCTCCCCCCTCGTCTGGACTGAACTTATGCCAGGGCTGCAAAATTACAAGAAAGATCAGTAAAAACAAAGCAAGCAAACAAACAAAAAACTCTCTGAAATTAACTGTGGTCATGCATGTGAAATTTGGTTTTCTTAAAAGAGAAGGGGCGCCTGGGTGGCTCAGTTGGTTAAGTGACTGGCTTCGGCTCGGGTCATGATCCCGGAAACCCGGGATCGAGTCCCACATTGGGCTCCCTGCTCGGCGGGAAGCCTGCTTCTCCCTCTCTCACTCCCCCTGCTTGTGTTCCCTCTCTGGCTGTGTTTCTCTCTGTCAAATAAATAAAATCTTTATTAAAAAAAAAGAGAGAGAGAAAAAAAAAAACACTTGACACTGACCTTCTCGAGGGCAGGGTTACTGTAGTATCTGTACATTCCCAACACTTTGTAAAGAGTTAGTGCAGCTCTTTTTGAGTAAATGAGTGGGTGAAAACAAAGAAACCATGAATGCAGAAGCACAAATATCTATCATTACTTAAGTATTTGGAACTCATTTTTCTGGAGAGCTCAGTAGTTCTCAGCCATGGCAGCACCTTTGCACATCAGAATCATGTAGGAAGTTTTTTCTTTTCTTTCTCAACTTTTAATTGGTGTACTATATACAGAAAGGTACATGTAATCTTGGGGAGCTTTTAAAAACTATTCTCCCTTAGAATGGTTAAAATTAAAGAGACTGACAACACCTAGTGTGTTTTGGCAAAAATGTAGAAAAACTGAACACTCGTCCGTTGCTAATGAAAATGCAAAGTAACATGACTGCTTTGGGAACCAGTTGGAAGTTTCTTGTAAAGTGAAGCAGACACTTCGCATATGACCCAGAAATCCCACTTCTAGGTGTTTACCCAAGAGAAGTGAAAACATATATCCACACAAAAAACTTTTACATGAATGTTCACAGAAATACTACTCGTAACTGTTCATAACTGAAAACAGCCCACATGGCCATCAATAGGTGAAGAGAGAAACAAAATGTGGTGAGGTGAAGGAAGAAACAAAATGTACATCGAATGGAGTACTAATCAGCAGTAAAAAAAAAAAAAAAACAATAAACTACTAAAACATGTAACAATATGAAGAATCTTATAAACATTATGCTGAGAAAAAAAAAATCTAGGCTGCTTGATTCCATTTATGGAAACTGATGAAATTCTAGGGCTTACACAACAAGAACATGCAGGGGTAAATCTTCATGACTTTGAATTTAGCAATGGATTCTTATATATAACAAAAGCACAAAAAGCAATAAAGAATTATTGATAAATTAGAGTTCATCAAAATTAAAACTTTTATATATCAAAAGACATTATCACGAAAGTGAAAATCCAACCTACAGAATGGGAAAAATGTTTATAGATTATCTCTGATAAGAGTCTAGTATCCAGAAAAATATTTATGTATATTTGTGTGTGAATACATCTGTATATTTATCTATCATATATATATATTAAGAGAAAGAGTGACGAAAAGAGAGAGATTTCTTAAAACCCAAAAGTAAAAAGACAAACAACAAAAATCTAAAAAGGGGCAAAAAGGGACACTTGGGTGTCTCAGTTGGTTGGGCATCTACCTTTGACTCAGGTCATGATCCCAGGGTTCTGGGATCGAGTCTCTCAATGAGCTCTTTGCTTAGTGGGAAGCCTACTTCTCTCCCTCTGCCTACAGTTCCCCTACTTGTGCTGTCTCTATTTCTCTGAAATATAAATAAAATCTTTATTTTTTTAAAAGACTTTATTTATTTCACAGAGAGAGAGAGATCACAAGTAGGCAGAGAGGCAGGAAGAAGAGAGAGGAGGAAGCAGGCTCTCTGCCGAGCAGAGAGCCTGATGCAGGCCTCGATCCCAGGACCAAGAGATCATGACCTGAGCCGAAGGCAGAGGCTTAACCCAATGAGCCACCTAGGTGCCCAAAATCTTTAAAAAAAATAGGCAAAGGACCAAACATATATTTCTACAAATAAGAAATAAAAATGGCAAAAAGCAAATGAAAAGAGGTTCAATATCATTACACATCTGATAAACAACTGTTATCCAAAATATACAAAAAACTCTAAAACTCAACAAGAAAGAAAAAAATTTAAAAATGGGCCAAAAACCTAACAGACACCCCTCCAAAGAAGATATGCAGATGGCAAATAAGCATATAAAAAAAAGATCCCATGTCATCAGGGAAATGCAAACTAAAACAACAAGATATCACTACATACCTATGAGAATGGCCAAAATCTGGAACACTGACAACACCAAATGCCGGCAAGGATGCAGGGCAGCAGGACCTTTTTTGTTCATTGCTGTGGAAATGCAAAACAGTACAGCCACTTTGAAAGACAGTTTTGGGGCACCTGGGTGGCTCAGTGGGTTAAAGCCTCTGCCTTCAGCTCAGGTCATGATCCCAGGGTCCTGGGATCGAGGCCCGCATTGGGCTCTCTGCTCAGCGGGGAGCCTGCTTCCTGCTCTCTCTCTGCCTGCCTCTCTGTCTACTTGTGATCTCTCTCTCTGTCAAATAAATAAATAAAATCTTAAAAAAAAAAGACAGTTTTGCATATTTTTACAAAATGAAACATACTATATGATCCAGCAACTCCACCCTGTGGTATTTATGCAAATGAATCAAAAACTTCTGTCCACCCAAAAACCTGCATGTGGATGTTTCTAGCAGCTTTGTTCATAATTATCACAACTTGGAAGCGACATCTTTCAGTAGATGAATGGACAAACCACAGTACATTCAATACCATTCAGTGCTAAAAAAAATGAGCCATACAGCCATAAAAAGACATAGAAGAAACTTAAATGTGTATTACTAGTGAAAGAAGTCAATCTGAAAAGGCTACATACTGTATTTTCCAACCATAAGAAATTCTGAAAAAGGTGAAACTAAGAAGAGACCAAAAAAGATGAGTCATTGCCCTGGGTTGAAGGTAAGGGTGGGGTTTGAGGCATGTGTAGGTGCAGCATAGGGGATTTATAGAACAGTGAAAATACTCTGTATCCTATGATGGAATCCCATCATTACACATTTGTCCAAGCCCATCGAATGTATAATGACCAAAAGTGAACCCTAAAGAAAATTATGGGCTTTAGGTAATTATGATGTGTTAATGTAGGTGCATCAATTGTAACGAACAGCTCTGTTGGGGGATGTTAACGGAGGAGGCTATATGTGTGTGAGGGCAGAGGTGATGGGAAGCCTTTGTTTCCTTTCAGCTCAGCTGTGAACATAAACTGCTCTTTAAAAAAGTCTTTAAACAGTCATTTTTAAAAAGTAAAGCCTTAAACACACACACACACACACACACACACACACACACACACACACAAACACATGAAAAGAAACAAATTTTTTAGTGGTTTAAACCAAAATTCAATTTAGTGGTTACCTCTTGGTATATTTGAGCAAATTATAGCTGAGAACTTCCCTAATCTGGGGAAGGGAATGGACATTCAAGTCCAGGAAACATAGAGAACCCCCTCAAAATCAATAAAAGTAAGTGAACACTTCAATATATAATAGTGAAGCTTGCAAATTTCAGAGACAAAGAAAATCCTGAAAGCAGCTTGGGATAAGAAGTCCTTAAGGTTAGAAAAAAAAAAAAAAAAAAAAAGAAGTCCTTAAGGTTAGAAGCGTTAGACTGGCAACAGACCTATCAACAGATTCCTGGCAGGCCAGAAAGGACTGGAATAATATACTCAGGGTATTAAATGAGAGAAATATATGCAACCAAGAATATTTTATCCAGCAAGGCTGTCATTTAGAATAGGAAAAAAGAGATTCGAAGACAAACAGAAACTAAAAGAATCTGTGATCACCAAACCAGCCCTGCAAGAAATATTAAAGGGGATTCTTTAAGTGAAAAGAGAGCCCAAAAGTAACACAGATTAGAAAGGAACAGAAACAATATACAGTAAGAGTGGCTTTATAGTCAAAAGACACAGGTTATTAGATTAGATAAAAAAGCAAGACCCAATGATATGCTATCTACAAGAGACTCATTTTAGACCCAAAGAACCTCCAGATTGGAAGTGAGGTGGAAGGGGTGGAAAACCATTTATCATGCTAATGGACATCAAAAGAAGGCTGAGTAACAATCCTTAGACAAATTAGATTTTTAATCAAAGACTGTAATAAGATATGAGGAAGGACACTATATCATAATTAAAGGGTCTATCAAACAAGAAGATCTAACAATTATAAATATTTATGCCCCTAAAATGGGAGAAGCCCATTATATATTAATATAATTAAAATAAATATATAAATATAATATTAGTATAATTAATATAATACATAGCATATGTTAATATAATTAATATAACTGTTAGTATAATAAAATAACAAATATATAATGATATAATTAATATTGTGTATTAATAAAAAATTTAAGGAAATACATTGATAGCAGAGAACTTTAACATCCTACTAGCAGTGTCTTAACAATGTATAGATCATCTAGGCAGAAAATCAACAAAGAAACAAAGCTTTGAATGACACACTGGACCAGAAGGACTTCACAGACATATTCAGAGCAGTCCATCCTAAAGCAACAGAATACACATTCTTCTCGAGTGCTCATGGAACATTCTCCAGAATAGATCACATATTGAGTCACAAATCAGGTTTCAAACAGTACCAGAAGATTGAGATAATTCCCTGCATATTTTCAAACCACAGTGCTTTGAAACTTGAATTAAATTACAAGAAGAAATTTGGAAAGAACTCAAATACACGGGAGGTTGCTACTAAAGAATCAATGGGTCAACCAGGAAATTAAAGAAGAATTTTAAAAATTCATGGAAACAAATGAAAAACCACAACTGTTCAAAACCTTTGGGATGCAGCAAAGATAGTCCTAAGGGAATTCTGTAGCAATACAAGCTTTTCTCAAGAAACAAGAAAGGTCTCAAATACACAACATAACCTTACACTTAAAGGAGCTGGAGAAAGAATAGCAAATAAAGCCTAAACCCAAAAGGAGAAGAGAAATAATAAAGATTAGAGCAGAAATCAATGAACTAGAAACCAAATGAACAGCAGAACAGATCAATGAGACTAGGAGCTGGTTCTTTGAAAGAATTAGTAAGATCGATAAATTTCCAGCCCGACTTATCAAAAAGAAAAGAAAAAAGGACCCAAATAAATAAAATCATGAATGAAAAAGAAGAGATCACAACCAATATTGAAGAAATACAAACAATTATAAGAACTTACTATGAACTATATATCAACAAATTAGGCAATTTGGAAGAAATGGATGCATTCCTAAAAATTTATAAACTACCAAAACTGAACCAGGAATAAATAGAAACCCTGAGCAGACCCACATCCAGCAAGTGAATTAAAGTAGTAGTCAAAAATCTCCCAAAACACAAGAGTCCAGGGCCAGATGGCTTCCCAGGGGAATTCTACCAAATATCTGACAAAGAATTAATACCTAGTCTTCTGAAGCTGTTTTAAAAAATAGAAATAGAGGGGCGCCTGGGTGGCTCAGTTGGTTAAGCCACTGCCTTCGGCTCAGGTCATGGTCCCGGAGACCCGGGATCGAGCCCCACATCGGGCTCCCTGCTAGGCGGGAAGCCTGCTTCTCCCTCTTTCACCCGCCCTGCTTGCATTCCCTCTCTGGCTGTGTTTCTCTCTGTCAAATAAATAAAATCTTAAAAAAAAATAGAAATAGAAGGAAAACCTCCAAACTCTATGAGACCAGCATTACCTTAATTCCAAAACTGGACAAAGACTTCTCCTAAAAGGAGAATTATAGACCAATATCCCTGATGAACATGGATGCCAAAATTCTCACCAAAATACTACCTGGTAGGATCCAACAGTACGTTAAAAGGATTATTCACCATGACCAAGTGGGATTATTCCTGGGCTACAAGGTGGTTCAACATCAGCAAATCAATCAATGTGATACACTATATTAATTTAAAAAAGAACAAGAACCACATGATCCTCTCAATAGACACAGAAAAGGCATTGTAGATAAGAAAGTACAGCATCCTTTCTTGAGTAAAACTCTTCACGATGTAGGGATAGAGGGAACATACCTGAATATCACAAAAGTCACATACAAAAGCCCACAGTGAATATCATTCTTAATGAAGAAAAACTTAAGGAGTTTTTCCCCTAAGGTCAGGCACACAACAGCGATGTCCACCCTCATCACTACTGTTCAACACAGTACTAGCCTCAGCAATCAGACAACAAAAAGAAATATAAAAGGCATACAAATTGGCAGTGAAGAACTCAAACTCTCATTCTTTGCAGGTGATATGATACTCTATGTGGAAAACCCAAAAGACTCCCTCCACCCCCAAATTGCTAGAGCACATTCAGGAATTCAGCAATGTGGCAGTATATAAAATCAATGCACAGAAATCAGTTGCATTTCTGCTAACAATGAGACAGAAGAGAAATTAAGGAGTTTATCCCATGTACAATTGCACCAAAACCATAACATACACCTAGGAATAAACCTAATCAAAGGGGCAAAGGATCTATATTCAGAAAACTATAGAACACTCATGAAAGAAATTGAGGAAGACACAAAGAAATGGAAAAATGTTCCATGCTCATGGATTGGAATAACAAATACTGTTAAAATGTCTATGCTACCTAGAGGAATGTACATATTCAAAACAATCCCTATCAGAATTCCATCAACTTTTTTCACAGAGCTGGATCAAATCCTAAAATTTGTATGGAATCAGAAAAGTCCCTAAAAAGCCAAAGGAATGTTGAAAAAGAAAAACAAACCTGGGACATCACAATTTCAGACTTTGAGCTCTATTACAAAGCTGTAATCATCAAGATAATATGGTATTGCCACAAAAACGGACACACAGATCAATGGAACCAAATAGAGAACCCAGAAATGGACCCTCATCTCTATGGTCAACTAATCTTCAACAAAGCAGGAAAGAACATCCAATGGAAAGGAGATGGTCTCTTCAAAAGTGGTGTTGGGAAAATTAGACAGCCACATGAGGAAAAACAAAACTGGACCATTTACTTACACTATACACAAAAATACCCTCAAAAAGGATGAAAGACCTAAATGTGAGAAAAGAATCCATCAAAATCCTACAGGAGAACACAGGCAGCAACCTCTTTGACTGCCTCGGTCACAGAAACTTCTTGCTAGACATTGTCTCCAAAGGCAAGGGAAACAAAAAGTAAAAATGAACTATCGGGACTTCATTAAGATAAAAACCTTTTTCACAGCAAAGGAAAGAGTTGACAAAACCAAAAGACAACTGACAGAATGGGAGAAGATATTTGCAAATAACATATTAGAGAAAGGGCTAGTATCTAAAATCTATAAAGAACTTACCAAACTCAACACCCAAGGAACAAATAACTCAATCAAGAAATGGGCAGAAGACATGAACAGACAGTTCTCCAAAGAAAACATCCAAATGGCCAATGGACACATAAAAAACTGCTCAAATATTACTCAGCATCAGGGAAATACAAATCAAAACCACAATAAGATACCTCACACCAGTCAGAAAGGCTAAAATTAACAAGTTAGGAAATGACAGATGTTGGTGAGGATATGAAGAAAGAGGAAATCTCTTACACTATTGATGGGAATGCAAGCTGGTGTAATCACTTTGAAAAACAATATAAAGTTTCCTCAGAAAGTTGGAAATAGAGTACTCTACAACCCAGCAATGGCACTACTGGGTATTTACCCCAAAGATACAAATGTAGTAATCCTAGGGGCATGTACATCCCACTGTTTATAGCAGCAGTGTCCACAACCGTCAAACTATGGAAAGAGCCCAGATGTCCATCGATAGATCAATGGATAAAGAAGATGTGGTGTATATATAATATATATACAATGGAATATTACTTGGCCATCGAAAAATGAAATCTTGCCATTTGCAATGACATTTATGAAACTAGTGGGTATTATACCAAACAAAACAAGTCAATCAAGGAAGGAAATTATGTGATTTTACTCATATGTGGAATTTAAGAAACAAAACAGGAGCATAGGGGAAGTGAGAGAAAAATAAATCAAACCCTAGGAGACTCTTAATCATAGGAAACAAACAGGGTTACTGGAGAGGAAGGAGGGTGTGGGATAGAATAACTGGGTGTACATTAAGGAAGGCATGTGATATAATGAGCACTGGGTGTTGTAAAAGATTGATGAATCACTGAATTCTACCTTTGAAACTAATAATATACTGTAAGTTAATTGAATTTGAATAAATATTTAAAATGGGAATAAAAAATTGAGAAAAGGGGGCTTTCAAGATGGCGGAAGGCCAGGTTACCACATTTCAGGGAGTTCCCTGAAGTGAGCTCAATTCCAGCAAAAAAATCACTACAGGACCACTGTGAGCACCCATGAAATCAGCCTGAAATGTAATATTTCGTGCTTCTGGATCACCATGGGAGACAAAGATCATCGGCAAAAAGGTAGAAACAAGTGAGAGTGACCGGAGGCTTACCCCCAGAGACAGGGGTGTGGGGGAGGAAGCCTGCAGAGCTGAACCATTGAAAGCAAACACCCCAGCACGAAAGTGCTTTGTGCTTCGGGAATAACAGCAGATTGCGGTCTGATTTGGGGCGAAACAGAACTGGGAACACAGCAGAGCCAGCGGTGCCGGAGTCTGTTTTTTCACCGCAGCAGCGGGAAGCCAGGACCTGCAGGGACAGAGAGTGCCCTGTGAGGTGCAAAGACAGTTTTTCTGCCGTGGCAGCAGGGAGACGGAGATCCACAGGGAGATGAAGTGCCCCGCGGCTCGAGGGAACTTAGAGGGGCCGGGGGACGGAGTCTATCCCCCCCCCACTGCTTAAGCCAGAGGAGCAGGGTTTTGCGGAGAGCAGGAGTGCCCTGTGTGGCACGGGGGATCTCAGCGAGAGCGGCGGGTGTGGAGTCTATTTTTCCGCCGCTTTCTCTATTTTTTTTTTCTTTCATTCTTTTTTCCCCTTTTCTCCGCTGCTTTTCCCTCCCGCTTCTCTCCACCCCATGGGCCGGGCGCGGACCCCCCAGGGAAGAGAGATTTTGCAGACTTGCATGGGACCTGAGGAACCGCGGGTCCCCTGGCACAAACAAGGTCACGCGATCCAAAAGAAGTTGTGATTTTGAGGTGCGGGAGTGAAGCGACAAGCGGGGGCGTGGACAGAAATCAATCCAGCATCTGTGCCTGCCCGGCTGTGACAGGCTGCCAACGGGGAGGCGGGAAAGAGCCTCTCTCTGTGTAGAGGCTCTCTCTGGGAAGGAGGTCTGGGCGCAGACATCTTGCTCTGACCTGACTTCCTCAGCAGCTCAAAAAGCACGTAAAAGAACAAAGCCCTGCCGCCAGTACTGTAACCTGACAACCTGGTTACCACTGAGACCAGTCTCTAGCAAGGGAGCCGAGAGACGCAGCCCAGGTAGAAGGGACAGAAAACAGCGCAGCAGACCCCGCCCCCAGAAAGCAAGCCAGAAGTTCAAGAGGACAACACTCAAACTGTAAAACCCCAACATCAGGGGGGCATGGGGGGAAGGCAATTTATTAAACTCCGGGTATTGACTGCAAGTACCAAAAGCCCTACACTTTATTGATACAGTTTTCTACCTTATTTGCTTTTTTTTAAAACTTTATTCTATTTTTACTTTTAACGCTTCCATTTTAAACTTAAAAATACATTCTCACGGTTTTTCTTCTTTCAATTTTTAACCTCCTGTTTATCACAACATGATACTCAATACAACACCCCATAACATTTTTTTTACCTTGAAATTTTTTCAAACACACTCCTGTATTTTCTGCTATTGTTGCTGCCTCTTGCTTCCCTGTTTGTTTTCTGTTTTTCGCTTTCTTCTCTCTTCTTTCCTTTATTCTTTTACATATACATGTAGTTATAAGCTTCAAGTCAATCCCACATCCCTATTCAATACTACCCCTATATACAACCAGTTCTAATCTCCCTATATCTTTAGAAAGTGGGCTCCTCCAACAATAATAACAAGACAAACTCGGGAGTGTCTGAAACACATTCCTTGTCCATAAGGAGTGTCTGCCCTCACCTTCCCACTCTAGTCTGTCAGTGTTTCTGTGTAATTGTCTTTGCTTTTATATTACATAAATACTGGTCTTGGGGGTCATATAGGTTCGGCTTTGCTTTTTGATCTCTTCATTCACCCTTGATAGCCCTTTTCTTTACCCTATAACAGTTTTGTACCATATAAATCCTACCACCAGGCCCCACTCTGGCAGGGGTTTCTTTTCTTTCTTCCTCTCTTCCGTTTTCTTTTTTCTTTCTCCTCCCTTTTTGGTGGTGAATTCTGGTTGCTTCAAACCTTCCAGCGACCAATCCACCTAGATAGTGGCTGATATATTTAGCTATACACCCTCTCAACCACTCCTCACCACAATGACTCAGAGGAGGAACATCCAACAGAAGAAGAACCCCGAGACTACAACCCTGGTCACAGAATTACTGGAAATGAACATAAACAATATGACAGAAATGGAATTCAGGGCAGCAATCGTCCAAGCAATGGCTAATTTATTTATTTATTTTTTTAAAAAAGATTTTATTTATTTGACAGAGAGAAACACAGCGAGAGAGGGAACACATGGAGGGGGAGTGAGAGAGGGAGAAGCAGGTTTCCCACTGAGCAGGGAGCCTGATGTGGGACTCGATCCCGGGTTGCCGGGATCATGACCCGAGCCGAAGGCAGTCGCTTAACCAACTGAGCCACCCAGGCGCCCCCAAGCAATGGCTAATTTAGAAAAGAACATTAGTCTCAAAGTGGAAGCCATAGCAACAGAAGTGAAAGCTGAGGTTAAAAAGGCTATAGATGAGATGCAATCTAATTTAAATATGCTAACAGCCAGAGTAAGTGAAGCTGAAGATTGTATCAGTGATTTAGAAGACAGATGGATTAAGAAGGAGGAGCAAGAGAAGTCTTGGAGCAAACAGCTAAAATCCCAGGAAAACAGAATAAGGGAAATAAATGATGCCATGAACGCTCTAATATCAGAATTATTGGAATCCCCGAAGGAATTGAGAGAGAGAGAAGCCTAGAAGATATTGTTGAACAAATCATGGATGAAAATTTCCCAAATCTGGGGAATGAAACAAATGTTCATGTCCTAGAAGCAGAGAGGACACCCCCCAAGATCAATGAGGCCAGAAAAACCTCCAGGCACATAATAGTAAAATTCTCGAATCATAAAACCAAAGAATATGACTTAAGGGCAGCTAGGAGAAAGCGATCCCTTACCTATAGAGGGAGGACCATCAGAATAACGTCAGACCTTTCCACAGAAACCTGCAAGCCAGAAAGGGCTGGCAAGACATATTCAGGAATACATGACAAAAATATGCAACCAAGGATAATGTATCCAGCAAGGTTAACTTTCAAAATGGAAGGAGAAATAAAAAGCTTCCAAGACCGCCAAGGTCTAAAAGATTATGCAACCACCAAGCCAGCACTACAAGAAATGCTAAAAGGGGTTCTATAGAGGAGAAACAAACCCAAGAGTGACACAAAACAGAAATTTACAGAGGTAATCTACAGAAACATGAACTCCATAGGCAACATGATGTCAATACAAACGTATCTATCAATAATCACTCTCAATGTGAATGGCCTAAATGCTCAAATAAAAAGACACAGGGTTGCAGACTGGATAAAATGACAGGATCCATCCATATGCTGTTTACAAGAGACTCATCTTGAATCTAAAGACACTTACAGATTGAAAGTGAGGGGATGGAAGACCATCTTTCATGCCAGTGGACCCCAAAAGAAAGCCGGGGTAGCGATTCTCATATCAGACAAATTGGATTTTAGTCTAAAGACTGTAGTCAGAGACACAGAAGGACACTACATCATTCTTAAAGGGTCTATACATCAAGAAGATCTAACAATTGTAAATATTTATGCCCCCAACATGGGAGCAGCCAACTACATAAGCCAACTGTTAAACAAAATAAAGAATCATACTGATCTGAATACAAAATTATAGGAGATCTTAACACCACTCTCAGCAATGGACAGATCATCTAAACAGAAAATCAACAAAGAATCAAGAGCCTTGAATGACACATTAGACCAGATGGATCTTATAGATATATTCAGAATATTCCACCCTAAAACAGCAGAATTATCATTCTTCTTGAGTGCACATGAAACTTTCTCCAGAATAGACCACATACTAGGTCACAAATCAGGGCTCAACCGATACAGGAAGATTGAAATTATTCCCTGCATATTCTCTGACCACAATGCCGTGAAACTGGGACTCAATCACCATAAAAAGTTCAGGAGAAAATCAAACACTTGGAAGCTAAAGACAATCCTGCTCAAGAATATGTGGATCAACCAAGAAATCAAAGAAGAACTGAAATACTTCATGGAAACCAATGAGAATGAAGATACATCGATCCCAAACCTATAGGATACAGCAAAGGCCGTCCTAAGGGGGAAATTCATAGCCATCCGAGCCTCACTCAAAAAAATTGAAAAATCCCGAATACATCAACTCTCATTACACCTTCAAGAACTGGAAAATCAACAAAAAATTAAACCAACCCCCCACACAAGGCGGGAAATAATAAGGATTAAAGCAGAGATGAATGAATCAGAAACTAGAGATAGAGTAGAACACATCAACGAAACTAGAAGCTGGTTCTTTGAAAGAATCAGTAAGATCAATAAACCATTGGCCAAACTAATCCAAAAGAAAAGGGAGAAGACCTAAATTAATAAAATCATGAACGAAAGGGGAGAGATCATGACTAACACCAAAGAAATAGAAACAATCATCAAAAATTACTATCAACAATTATATGCCAATATGTTTAACAACCTAGAAGAGATGGATACATTCCTAGAAACCTATAAACTACCAAGACTGAAACAGGAAGACATTGACAATCTGAATAGACCTACGTCTAGTAATGAGATTGAAGTAGTGATCAAAAACCTCCCCAAAAACAAGGAGTCCAGGACCAGACGGATTCCCTGGGGAATTCTACCAAACATTCAAAGAAATAACACCTATTCTCCTGAAGCTCTTTCAAAAAATAGAAACGGAAGGAAAACTTCCAGACTCTTTCTATGAAGCCACATCACTCTAATCCCCAAACCAGACAAAGACCCCATCAAAAAGGAGAACTTCAGACCAATATCGCTGATGAATACGGATGCCAAGATTCTCAACAAGATCCTTGCTAACAGGATCCAACAATACATATGACCAGGTGGGTTTTATCCCAGGGATGCAAGGGTGGTTCAACACTCGCAAAACAATCAACGTGATAGAACAAATCAATAAGAGAAGAGAGAAAAACCACATGGTACTCTCAATTGATGCAGAAAAGGCATTTGACAAAATACAACATCCGTTCCTGATCAAAACTCTCCAAAGTATAGGGATAGAGGGAACATTTCT
>PITA01001540.1:0-39288 GCA_004023965.1 Spilogale gracilis | reverse complement strand
GGAAGAAGTCAAACTCTCTCTCTTTGCATATAACATGATACTCTCTATGGAAAACCCAAAAGACTCTACCCCCAAACTACTAGAACTCATCCAACAATTTGGTAATGTGGCAGGATACAAAATCAATGCACAGAAATCAGTTGCATTCTTATACACTAACAATGAAAAAATAGAAACAGAAATCAGAGAATCGATTCCGTTTACTATAGCACAAAAACTATAAGATACTTAGGAATAAACCTAACCAAAGAAGTCAAGGATTGGACTTGAGGAACTACAGAACACTCATGAAAGAAATTGAAGAAGACACAAAAAGATGGAAGAGCATTCCATGCTCGTGGATCGGAAGAATAAACATTGTCAAAATGTCTATCCTGCCCAGAGCAATCTATACTTTCAATGCCATTCCGATCAAAATTCCACCAACATTCTTCAAAACGCTGGAACAAACAATCCTAAAATTTATATGGAACCAAAAAAGACCCAGAATCGCTAAGGAATTGCTGAAGAAGAAAAGCAAAGCTGGGGGCATCTCATTACCTGACTTCAGGCTTTATTACAAATCTGTGATTACCAAGAATGCGTGGTATTGGCACAAAAACAGAGAAATAGACCAATGGAACAGAGTGGAGAGTCCAGATATGGACCCACAAATCTATGGGCAAATCATTTTTGACAAAGCAGGAAAAAATATCCAGTGGAAAAAAGACAGACTCTTCAATAAATGGTGCTGGGAAAATTGGACAGCTACGTATAGAAGAATGAAACTAGAACATCTTACACCACACACAAAGGTAAACTTGAAATGGATGAAAGACCTCAACGTGAGGCAGGAATCCATCAAAATCCTGGAAGAGAACATAGGCAGTAACCTCTTTGACATCGGCCATTGCAACTTCTTTCAAGACACGTCTCCAAAGGCAAAGGAGACAAAGGCGAAAATGAACTTCTGGGACTTCATTAAAATAAAAAACTTCTGTACAGCACAGGAAGCAGTCAACAAAACAAAGAGACAACCCACAGAATGGGAGAAGATATTTACAAATGACACTACAAAGGGCTGGTATCCAAGATCTATAAAGAACTACTCAAACTCAACATCCAAAAAGAAGATAAACACATCAAAAAATGGGCAAGAGACATGAAGAGGCATTTCTCTATAGAAGATATACAAACGGCTAACAGACACATGAAAAAATGTTCAGGATCACTAGCTATCAGGGAAATTAAAATCAAAACCACACTGAGGTACCACCTTACACCAGTCAGAATGGCCAAAATTAACAAGTCAGCAAACAACAAGTGTTGGAGAGGCTGCGGAGAAAGGGGAACCCTCTTATACCGTTGGTGGGAATGTAAACTGGTGCAGCCGCTTTGGAAAACAGTGTTGAGATTCCTTAAAAAATTAAAAATAGAGCTACCCTATGACCCTGCAATTGCACTACTGGGCATTTACCCCAAAGATACAGATGTAGTGAAAAGAAGGGCCATATATACCCCAATGTTCATCGCAGCAATGGCCACAATCACCAAACTGTGGAAAGAGCCAAGGTGCCCATCAACAGATGAATGGATAAAGAAGATGTGGTACATATATACAATGGAATACTATGCCTCCATCAGAAAGGATGAATATCCAATTTTGTAGCAACATGGACTCGACTGGAAGAGATTATGCTGAGCGAAATAAGCCAAGTAGAGAAAGTCAAGTATCACATGGTTTCACTTACTTGTGGTGCATGAGGGGTAACCTGCAGGACAGTGGGAGAAGGAAAGTAAATGGGAAGCAGGGTAATCCAGGGAGAAAAATGAAACAACAGACTCTGGACACAGAAACTGAGGGACTTGGAGGGATGGGGGCGGAGGGATGGGAGAGCCTGGTGGTGGGTTCTGGGGGCACTTATTGCGTGGAGCACTGGGTGTGGCGAATGGGGAATAAATCTTGAAACACTGGAAAAAAATTTAAGTAACAATAAAAAAAATTCAAAAAAAATTGAGAAAAAATAAAGTACGCATACTTCTAGCATCTAAAAAACAAAACAGAAAACAATATTAATTTGTTATTAATATTCTTGTTAAGGATGAGAGACATTAATTAATTCCAAGGTAATAAAAGAACCAATGACGGGCCATGCTTCTCTAAAACCCATGGGCAGTATATTGAAATTTTCTAAGTGGGCCAAAGGTAGAGTTCCTCTCTCCAGGAGGCAAGTATGGTATCTCTGCCTCCTTAATGTGCACTCTGCCCCTTCCCAGCTGAACCTAGTTCCATACCCTTGGCTTACTTACCCGCACTGGGCCTCAGAACCTAGCTTTTCTTCTGCAGTCACTCCCTCTTCCATTTTACCATTCATTTTTGGCTACATGTCTTCGCTTTCAGGCCTTATTCAATCCACTTTTCAGCCTCCCTTGTGTGTGGACAGCTGGCACTCCTGAGAAGAGGCTTGGCAGGAAAAGATGAATTACTCCAACAAAATCATTTATGAATGAGTCAAAATGGACCTAACAGAGTTCATCTCTAAATCTAAGTATGCCAAAGTTAGAGGTAGACTGAACTGACATACTGAGAGATCTTTATCTGGAGCAATATTCCTCAAAGTGAGTATTGCAGAGATCAGAATCCCCTTAGGGGCATGGTAAAAATAAAGATTTCTGAGCCCAGGCCTACAAAATAAGAGTATTTGAAATTAAGATCCAGGAATCTGAATCTCTGAAAAGCACCCCAGATGATGGTTCTGATGTTCTTTGACTTTCCTCATTGGTATCATTGAGGAAACTTATCCCTCAAATATAAGGCTGATCTAATTATAGATATAACCTTGGAATGTCAGTGTATAGGTTTTTATTTTGTCAAAGACTGACATACCACCAACCAGAATGATGAACAGCAACCAAACTATGTTCAGAAGAAAAAAATGCAGTTAAAACTTTTCTCATTTAGAAGGTGTATTATTTAAATAGTGTTCATATATTTTTTTAAAGATTTTATTTATTTGACAGAGAGAAACAGTCAGAGAGGGAACACAAGCAGGGGGAGTGAGAGAGGGAGAAGCAGGCTTCCCACCGAGCAGAGAGCCGGATGTGGGGCTCGATCCCGGGTCTCCAGGATCATGACCTGAGCCGAAGGCAGTCGCTTAACCAACTGAGCCACCCAGGCACCCCTAAATAGTGTTCATATTTTACTCACACTGTGAAGTAACACTAAGTAGGGGATCAGCTTAGGCAAAAACAGAGAGAAAAGAGCCTCTGTATTTTAAATTATTTCTCTCTATTCCCACTAGTCTAGCCATTTATTCTGGAGGGGGGATGGTAGTAGATTGGTAATATTAAACATTTTTAACAAGTGTGTGAGGGTAGAGGGGACCAGCCCAACTGTAAAATAGTTGATCTGGCTATACCAGTAAAGATCAGCTGACTTGTCAACCCTGCTTTTCTTCTATAGTAAATAGTTTCACCCAAGATTGAGCCAGAACAGAGTATGTTTCTGTACCTTTTATTTTGGGGAAATACAATAGATTAGAACCTTTGTGTGTTTTTGTTAGACTTGTTTTCTGTAGAGAAGTCCTGATTAAGGATTATAAAACCTCCAACTTTCTGAACTGCCTGAAATGTTACTATTGCTTCAGATTTATAAAGAGCTTTCATGACCCCAATATCCCAGTTATGCAAGCATTTGTTCTATTGTTAAAGACTTACTGAACTGGTGTCTGGGAATTTTATGTGGGAAAAGGCACATTCCTGGCTTGCAACCATAACAGACGTGTACATAAGATATAAAGCCTCCATGTGCCTTGGGAAAATGAACTAGAGACTAAGTGGAAAAGTTTGTTTCAGACCAGTTAAAAACATAAAATATAGCTACTGTAGAGCTTAATTGTACAGTGCTAGTTTCAACTTCTGTATCAAGAGACAATTTTTTGCAGTTCCATAGGATTGGCCCACAGCTACAGCCATATTGGACAGATGTTTTTAACTCTAAATGCAATGCAGAATTACCTACCATTTCTTTGCTACCCAGATTGAATATTTTGCATGAGCATTCAAAAATGCATGTTTATAGCTTGAACTTCTTGTGCTTATTGTTTCCTACTACCAAATGTACTGTCTACAGATGGAAAACTCAAGACTCTTGGATGATGGGTGGTGAGGAATTGCTCAGAAAGATTCAGTTACACACAGAGAGACGTATTACATGTAATGTTGGCAAGAGCTAGATTATACAGTTATCAAAATATGTAGAGGAGCAATCCTCATCTAGAAGAATTGTTTCAGGGATTCTGAACAATCATACTCAACAGCTGGGCCTATTTGCGAGACTTGGTCAATGGAAAATACTGCCACTTTTCTCTCCCTTATAGCCCCCCACCCTCTCTATTGCCATCTTTGCGAAGTGGCACGCTGCCTTATCACTGCTGCTCCTTATTACCTTCAAACGACAGTAATGAAAGCAGGCAAGACGATTAAGCAATGTGGCAGCCCGTTTTTATGAGTTTACCTTTAAAGGCAATGAAGAGAATCTTAGGAAAGTGGATAGAAGGCTTTACAAATACAAGGAACTGCTGTGGAATATTCCATATTGTAAGTCAACAAATTCCTTGCAGCTTAAATGTGCAAATCAATATTAGTTATTTTAAATACAAACGTTACATGCTCTTAGGAGGACAAAAGAACACAATAATTTCTTATAGGGCTGACCAACCTTTTTGGCATCACTTGATTTTGTCATAACTTGCAACATTTTACCCCAAAAAAGTGCTATATGGAATTTCTTTTTCAATCCCAAAGACTTGGTTTTCTGTTAAGAATTTTGAGGTAATCCTTAACTTGCAAGTATGTTTAAAATATCAAGCGTGTTTAAAACAACTGTTTAAGACATACATGGTCTAGCTTTAGGGGTCTCAAAATGTTATACACTATTATTTAGCTTGGTCAGAGCTAATCAAATATCTGAAAAATGGTCAGTATATATGTATGTGTATATACACATGTATACATGTATATTCCAGGATTACTAATCTTCAGCAATTATAATTTAAATATCAAAACTTAGTGATTCAGATGGCACTGTTTTTATTCTTATCTACTTTTCTAGTAATGAGTCAGTTATGAAAGATAGCATAAGACTGTCCAAAGGGGAGAATTTCCTTTCCTCTGGCCTTAGTTTATAGAACTGGGAGTCTGGAGCTTGAACTAGAAGAGGTGGTGAGTAATGATCTTCTGGATACATCCTCACTTGAAGTACATACAATATGAAAAACTTAAGCTCTATTATCGACAACTGCAATACTCTCAAATAAGGGTCACAGAGGTGGGTCCAAGGTATGCAGTAGACAAAATATTAATATAGAGTCCAAAATGAGAGGGACCTTGCTGATGAAACTACAGTTACATACAACTCACCAGCATTCCCACTAGGCACTGCTCTGTTAATGCATGGCACCAGAATCCATTAACCACTTCCAACTCAACCTAAGACAGATTATTTTCTCCACAAAACCCTATCTCTTAATTTCATAAGTGAAAGCAATAAAATGCAATGTACTAAAATTTTCTTTCAAGGAACTCCATCAGATTAATAAAATGAGCAATATTTACACTTTTGAATTTTAAAGATCTAAACCCTCTTCACATCACTACCCACCCAACTCCCCACCATCTCTTAAGTTGGTGTGACATGAATAAGTATGTTGAAAATGCTTTTGGGAAAAAAAAGTTTCTTTATTTCTGTTTATTCATTTATGCAAAGACAGTTTCAACAATAGGTAGTAGGAACATACTTGTAAGTTTAAAATTAATTTTCCATTTTGAAAGGTTCAGGACTTTTTGTCTCTTTTTTCTACCTTACTCTCTTAAATCCTTCAGTCCAACAAAAAGCAGGAAAATAAAGTTTATTCTCTTACTTTTCTTAAGGTCACATTGGGATAATTAGAATTAGCTATTTCAAATTTAGGTATCATTTAGAGTAACCTGGAAATTTAATCACAGAATGATACATGTAAGACTGTTATAGCACACTCCAAAAAAGTACAGAGAATTATTTTTAAAGGACAAATTTCAGGGCACTTTCAAATTCTGAGGCATAAGAAAGCCCTCTCAGGGATCCTTAAGTTAAAAGACTCTTCCCTTCAGATTCAGAGTAAAAATTATTAGGGATTATAGGACAACAATGGGGATTGATGATATGGCCCACAGTAGTTGCCTTACCTTAGGGCTAAATGGAGTCTTTATGTTTTTAGTCAAGGGACCAATGAAAGAAAGGCCAGGAAGCCACTTTAAACTCATTTTCATGGCAGGTCAAATGATGCTGATACAGTGTTTCCCTTAGAAAGGTTTTACTCTATTGCCACCTTTTCAAGGCTTAGCCCTCAAACTGTTCATGTTGCTACTTCTCTTCTTTACATCACCTGTTCAAGGAGCAAACCTCCTGGAAGAGTGGTGCTACAGACTGGAAAATCAAGACTGTAGGGAAAGCAAAGGGGCTCTAGTGCTCTAGTTATCTGTCTCAATTTACAACATCTAATAAGGAGACTAGCTAGCTAATCTAGAAATGATTGTTAACTCTGCCCTAGTATATTCTAGAGATACACTTACAACTTTAGTGGTTTTGAAACACAACTACTTTGACTCTTCTATACGTATTTTACTTTAAAAAAGGAAATATAGTAGGCTAACAAGCAAAAATAAAATCTCTTTAACAAATAACTAATATTTGTTTTTATAAAAACAATTCCTTTCAGATACTCTGATTAACCCTTAAGTGACATAAAAAAAGTTTCAGCATTCTTTAATACCAGTCTTTTGCACAATTTAAGATACAGCCATTGAGTTTAGCATTTCAAAGAAAAAAAATTAAAAGAAAAAAGAAGAAGGTAACACACTGAGAAGCAGCTTATAGTAAAGTTTCGTTTGTTTTGGATTTTTTAAAAAATTAGGCCCAGAATTTTAGTTATCTTAATTACCTTCCCAATCAAATAAGATATCTATGTGTGGATTCTAGATAAAAAACAAGTACTTTGAACTAATAAACGTAAGACCCACTGATTGGACTGTTTGTTTATAGACTTTCTTTTACTGGGTTTAGACAAGGAAGACTTCAATAAAGCTAACTATATATTGAGTTTCACTGATTAAAAATACAGTTTTAAAAACTCTGCTTTTGTGGTAAATTTTGAGACAAATTATAAATGTAAAGAACAATACTGTAAATATTGTACTGTTCACAGGTACTTGTTGGAGAAGTGAAATGCTTGAATTCAAACTATCAACATTCTGACCTTTCAAAATAGGTTTTCTAATTTCCTCAAAATCAGCAATTGCTTTTTAAACTCTTAAAATGTCAATCTCAATTAAAAAAAATCCTTACAGATAAATGTTAAAGTTATTCCTTTTGTTCTCAATTATTTTTTACTTTCAACTATATATTGAACATAGAACCAGTTTCTAAATAAACGTCTAATGAAGAACAGTTTCAATGTAAAATAAAACTAGGCAATCTACCACAACTTATGTAAGAAAGTCTGAGTGTGAGTTATCAAAATTCAGAATTAAATTTCTATAATAGTGAAAACTTTCAGTCTCTTCTTAATATTCAAAACCAGCAACTTTCCATGAGACTAGAAAGTTAGAAGAGAGGATCAAACAGATTTAAGCACTGCTCGACTTCTTCTAAAGTGATGCACTCTTTTATCCTAGAAAAGACAGAAACAGTCCTTTTTTACTTCACTGAAAATTTTGTATTATCACTACAATCTAAGATAGTTACAAAATACTTAAAGCATTTATTTTGGGTTTAAAAAAACTATAAATAACAGGAGAAAAGTGATTATATCTGGAAAGCATTCCTGAACATTAAGATAACAAATGTACCAATGACTAGTTTTATTCAACAATTTAAAAAGAAATCTCAGTAAAGTCAGAAACAGAGGACTTGGGAGTTGATGTCATTTTATTAAGATTCTTAATTAATGATTTGGCAGTGATGTCCCCAAAGACAGCTGGTGGAAAACATAAGTAATTTTTAAAAGTACTGTTTTTGCTAAGAGTGCATCTAGTAGAAATCACAGCTTGAGTACAGCACTCCACTTTAAGCTGAAATGCTATGCTTTTAGGTTAAAAAGTAAAAATTTTGGTGTATTTAAAGGCACATCCTTAACCTGTGATGAAGACATACCATTCTTCAGGAAATGAAGAGATAAATAAAAATATGCACAAATCTTCCTTTCACTCTATGTTGCCTGCAGATGTGCAAATACTAGGAAGTAAGGCCTTATAAAAAGAAATGGAGCTGAATGAACTAGTAATAACAATGGTTATTTTCTTTTCTCTAAGAGCTTAACTGTGCCCTTTTCCTAGAGATTAAATTCAGTAGTCATATAAAGAAGAGAAATTTTGCAATCTGTCAACAGGATAATACCCTATTTAGGTTAAAGCTGAGAAAAGTGGTCACAAACTCAAGTTATCTTCAGAGTTCAAGTAGGACATGACTTTTAAAGACAACATGGAACAATGTATACCCTGTCTCGATGCATTCAAATTCAATTAAAACAATAATATTTAGCCAATCAAAAGAGGTCTAGATATCAGACAACTTTAGACTACCGACTTTTGACTCCTAGCCCAGAACATAAAACTGAAGGTTCAAAGCAAGATTTTTGTGTAATACCAGGTGAAACTCAAGTTTAAAGACTACTTTCTGCTTTGCATCAAATCATTTAAGTACTACCTATTTAACCTTCAGAACTTTGGGTAAGGTAGGTTGCTGCACAGTTTTACTTCTTTCCTTTTAAATTATACTGTCTAATGTATAATGAAATAATAAGAGAACAGACGTCAAAACTTTAAATGAATGTGAACTTCCTATTGAGAAGATGGTAAGAACTTAATCATGTTATGCCTCTACTCTTCTGCATTAAATACGAAGTCCTTAGTATATCCTTTAAAAAGGCTGTAAGTTTTTTTTTTTTTTAAGATTTTATTTATTTGACAGAGAGAAACACAGCCAGAGAGGGAACACAAACAGGGGGAGTGAAAGAGGGAGAAGCAGGCTTCCTGCCGAGCAGGGAGCCTGATGGCGGGGCTTAATCCCGGGTCTCTGGGATCATGACCTGAGCCGAAGGCAGTCACTCAACCAACTGAGCCACCCAGGCTGTAAGTTTTATCCTATGTCCATTCATAGTTAGAAAAAAAGCTATTCTCCTTTCCCTGTTTTAAGATGTAAAACAATAGTTAAAAACTTCCCTTTGACTATAAAATGATGTAGTCATTTTGGAAAAATCCTAGCAATTTCTCAAAAGGTTAAAACATAGTTACTAGTAGTCAGCAATTCCATTGCCAGGTATATAACTAAGAGAAATAAAAGCACAGGTCCACAGAATAGCTTGTCCATGAATGTTCACAGCATTTCTCATCAGAGTTAGAAAGTGCAAACAACCCAAATTGTCTATCAAGTAATGAATAAACAAAGGGTGATATAAAAAGAGATAAAGTACTGATACACACTGTAACACTGATGAACCTTAAAGACATTATGCTAAGTGAAGGAAGCCAGTCACAAAAGGTCACATATTGCATCATTCTATTTATATGAAATGTCCAGAATAGGAAAATCTTTCTAAAGAAAGTAGGTTAGTGGCTCCCTAGGGGTAGAGAATTGGGGAGAAAGAAAGCATGACCACTAATGACTTAAGAGGTGATTAAAATATTCTAAAATTGATTGTGGTCATGACTGCTCTGTGACTACACTAGAAAATGGTTTTGTTTTAAATGGGTTTACTGTATGACATTGGATTACTCTCAATAAACCAGTTATAACAAAAGACCCTTCCTTTGCACAATATTCCTCCCCCACTAGAGTTACTTGAAAGTCTACTGGCACCATTTTTCCCACAGCATTTGCTCCCTTTGTGTCTCTGTGTTAATTTTGGTACTTCTCTTAATATTTCACACTTTATTATTATTATTGTTATTTGTTATGGTGATCTGTGGTCAGTGATTCTGACTCACTAAAAGCTCAGATGACAGCATTTTTTTAACGAATAAAGTATATTTTAATTAAGGTATATATACTGTTCTTTTAGATATAATGCTATTGCACACTTCAGACTACAGTACAGTATAAACATAACTTTTATATGTACTGGGAAACAAAAAAATTCACTTGACTTACTTTGTTGCATATTTACCTTATTGCAGTGGTATGAAACTGAACCTGAGGTATCTCCCAGGTATGTTCTGCTTTGTGTACCTAAATTTCCTTTTTCCATTTGGTCAAGCCAGTATTCTCTTTCAACTCTCTTCTTTCACAACCCTTTCAATTATAAAATTCTGCTAAAAGTTTCTTCCTTAAGGACAAACTATGCTGTATCAAGTTTTGAGCAGCATAAAATAGCTAGGTAAAACTCACAGAAGTTTTCTGAATTACAGTCAAATGCTATGTAATCTCAAAGTGTATATACCACAGAAAAAAAGATGCTTCATAGTTGACAAATATGCTTTTTATCCTGTATACTATTTCTTTCATACCTTGAAATAATCATCCTGAGTAACAAGAGAGTTTCTCAGTCTGTTCTCTGGATTAAATAGACAAGATACCACAGTCTGTATGCTTCTGTCCACAGATTTCTGAAAAGAGAACTATTTTCAGTATTTTACTCACTTTATCAAGTTTTTTTTTAAAGAAAGTTGAATGAATACATGTACTTCTATCTAAAGAATTCTTATGTGAGCTATAAAAGATGTAATTTACAATATACTACATTTTCATGCAATTCATTACATGTCAATTATAATATGTAACTTTTTATCAAATTTAAAAAATTTTTTAAATCTTAGTGATAAAGTACTGGTTATAAAGCTCAATTTAGTAAAACCCTCAGATATTTGCTTAAGGCTCTTTAATTTTTCCTGTTAGGTAAGAAACAGTGAACTTCAACATTCCAAGAAAAAAACATCCAGGACAAAACCTGATGATTTTAACTATTCTAATCATCACTCAAACAAGGAATTTTTTTACTCTGTGGTTGAGTAGTTCTCAACATCTTCTTCCATGGAGAAACACAAGGACTAAGTACATACAATCCAATGCGAAACCTTCAATGTTATTATGTACATTCCTATCACTTCAACTACTTCCATATTCCCACCACTCAAGAAAAACATAGGAGCATTAAAGAGAGCATGGTTAGTAAAGGAAATTTGTTCTAATGATCAAAAAAGAAGCAACTCCATCTATTTCAGTATTTCAATTATCACTAGTGACTCCACCACTCTTGACAGCTGCTACCACACATAATGTTATGGAGAGAATACCATAAATAGGTGCATGCAACTATTTAGCTGAGTAGATGTTTAAATGGGTTAATAAAAGGTAGATATAATTCATACTAATCTCTCTCCTGAAGAGAGGATTCTTAAGTAAACCTACCTGTCTACTGCATTCTACCAAATTATGTTAAGTTATTCAAGTATGGTTTTAAAAACAATAAAAATATGAGAGGAAGGATTACTATATCAGAAATTGTATGTAAATATTGAAAGTTTGGGGGTTCAACTTTTATAAAAACTGCCAAATTATTAGTCAGTTACTTAAGCTCTGTAATTTTTGGCTTCCATATTTAAATTGGAAAAAAGATGCTTGCATCTCAAGGGGCCATTACTATAACTTCAAAAAATAACTGTGAAAATAAAAATATCAATAAACAAAATTAGATGTTTGCCTTTTGTGGGCCATTTCCCGAGGATGGAGTAGCTTCATGAACTGAACATTCACTTTGCAAAACTTCAGCTCCTGGATCAACTTCATTACAGTGGTAGTTAACAGCAGTATAAGCCTACGTTAAGATAAAAGTATAATAAAAGAAATGTACATTAGATATATTTCTAAACAATTTATTCTTCAAATTAGGTGAGCTTATAGTGAACATTTAAATGTGTGTTGTGTTGTAGTTCAGTTTACATTGTTTCAAAAAACTTTAAACTGAATAGCTGAAATGCACTAAGGTAGTCTTTCATTTGAAAGGTTTTCTAAACTTTAACAAAATCAGATTAGAAGGGCTCTAAGAAAAAGAAACTCCAATATGTAGTAACAGAATGAGAATTTTTCAGTGCCTGAGAATTTTAACTCATGTTCTATCATTCAAATGTCCAATCCTGATAAAAGGTAAAGGCCCAAGTGTTTCAGAGCTAATAGCCTCTTTTATTTCGCATATAACACTAATAGCGAAATACTTGCTTCTCTTCAACAGATATTTTTATGGGTAGAGAACTAGAGAAAGTTTCAATACTAATTCCAAATTCACTGAATTAGAATTAGCATAGGTATTAATACTATCTTTCTTGGATTATATAAAATTTAGCACCCATTGTATGCAGAGCAGCCACTGGCTTAAGCATATAAGAACAATCTGAGAAACGAAAAGCACAGTTTCTTGCAACGAAGAATATACCTGGATTGCTAAGAAATTAAAAACATAACACATGTGAAAGGGATACATGAGATAGCAAAAGGCCAAGAAATATTAACAGTTAAAATAAGGAAATATTTTAAAATAAGGAAAAGAAAGGGGTGCCTGGGTGTCTCAGTCCATTAAGTGTCCAACACTGGATTTTAGCTCAGGTCACGATCTTGGGGTTGTGAGACTAAAGCCCACATCTGGCTCCTCACTGGGTGTAGAACCTGCTTAAATTTCTCTCTACCTCTCCTGCTGCCCCTCCCTTCCACTCTCTCTGTCTCCAAAAATAAATAAATAAATAACAAAAAAATTAAAGGAAGTATATGTTTGGCTAATTCACCTTACCGGGGGTATAACATAACTCCTTTGTTCTCCAGCAGGCCACTGTGGTGGCATCTTAAAAAGACAGAGTGAGAGAGAGGCAGTAACAATTAGTTAACCATTCCTATAAATTTTCACAAATGTGAAAGACAATGTTGAAGTATTTATCAAGCAGGGTTCTTGAACTTGTAGTAAAGGAAACACAACGGAAGCAAAAAGTACTTTATGTTCTAATACCTGAGGGTTTGTTAGTTTCATATATAAACCCTAATTTTTTCTCAATTTTCTGCGTTCCCTTTCAGAAGAAACAAAAAAAATAGTTCTTTGAATTTATGACTATAAATAATGGTCATGGATCACAGAGATGGTTATATCTATAGTAGAAATTCAGAGAACTACTCCCTTGTAGTAGTCAGCTAAAATAAACACTAACAAATATAACTGGAATTCAATGCTTTAAGAATTGAGTAATCATTTCATTTTGACCTATCCCACCAGAAAAATTTGTAATAGTCAGTAGGGACATTTCAGCTATTTGACAGCAAGGATGGAAGAATAAATGTTGAAATACAGAAGAGGACAGCAAATCTTATAAGACAGTACAAGAGAAAACTGTGCTAAGTATATTCCTGTCAAAATACATTCTATTTTTTCCTACGTAATTAAAGGTCCTAATTCTAGAATAATTTTAACTTTTTTCCTTATTTTAAGCATACTCAACCAGTTTAAATGATAAACTATTAGAGAAATTATATGAATAAGGGCCTCAATAACATTCCAAAGTAAATCATGTTGTTCCCTCTTAAATTACCTGATAATTATATACAGGCAGCTGATACCCTGTAATGACCTGAACAGGTGAACTTGGATAAGGAGGATATGCCTGAGAATAAAGTTTATAGAAAGAATGCATTAACAAACAAAATTCTTGAAAATTAAAAAGAACTATTATTCCCAATACAACCAAAGTATGGAAGACAAATAAATCTTATTTTTCTATACACAAATATAGAATTCTATTGGTGGGATTGGTTTCATGAAGAAAAATTCTGTCAAATGTTAGTCTTTTGGTTGGGGAGGAGGAAGAAATTAATGAGGGAAGTGACTGACTTTTCCCATCTACATTTATCTTACTTGTATATTTACCCCCACTAAGAAGTTTCTTCCTTACACTGGTGATAAAGCTCTATTAGAATAGATTTCCACATTAAAGTTGTATTAATACACCTGTTATTTCTTTGTGAGAACATTTTCAAGCAATTTTGATTCTTTTTGGGTAATGTTTAGTCAATGTGTTATCCTCCTATACACTTTATGGCTCTTTCTGTACTTCATTTATACAAGATAAAGGCCATATTTAATCTAAAACTGAAGGAAGAAAACCCAATAGAAAGCCTTACATTTTTTAATAAATATTTATTGATATCATCTATGTAATATATACATGAATAAATCCAGCTAAGTAGTACTTCACAGTAAGTATTAAGAACAAGTAGGGATTTTCTTCTAACCATGTTTAGAGCAAGAAAAATAACAAATGTATACCCTACACTTCAGATAGATGGAAAATGTAAACAAATGAGAGACACTACAGAACTACTTCACTACTATTTCTCTTTTCCTGCAAATAAGTCTTTTAAACTGAAGAAAGTAAAACAAAGAAAAAAATCACTGTTATTCATCATTGGTAGGAGATAGTTAAGTATTCCAAATCCCATTTCTAATATAAAGAAACAAAGACCAAACAAATTATATGCCGGAAACTCATAGAATTTACAAATATAGTTGTCTTCAGAAACCTATCTCCATTCTAGAACCAGAATACATCCAGAAATCAGGAATCTGTATGAGGAGGCATCTGAAAATCACTGCAAATAAAGAATAACTAGAATTGCCAAACTTAGAGAATTAACCAGGCAAACATATGAGGAAAGCTGCCTTCAAATATTTTAGGAGTTATCACATAGCAGGGAAAATGGATAAGTACATTCTATGGGGCTACAAAGGTCAGTTCTAAGATAAAGGTTTACAAACTATATGGAAGCACATTTTAGCTTGGTATAAGAAACAAAACTAAGAACAACAGATTTCTAACAAAAGAAACAGATTTCCTTCCCATCACTCAAAATATTCAAACAGAGGGTATTATCACTGATTATGGAAATGCCACAATTTCTTATTTCACAGAGAATAAAAAAGTGAGACTGGCTTATTTTTAAGATGCCCCCATCAATAAAATCTTTAATACCATTAAAAAAAAAGAAAGAAGAATATAGGAAATTCTTACCTGAACATACTGAGTTATAGGATTCATCATGGTTGGAGGCTGCATATAAGTTTCAGTGTTTGGATTACTCCAGACACTCTGAAATTGTGGTGGAGGAGGAGGATTAAAAACCAAAGGACGAGGCTGCACATGATAAGCACCTTTTTAAAGAATAAAACAAAAACAAAGCCCACTTTTAGTTTTCTGAAAAGTTATACATGTCAAAAAGAACAACTTTTCTCTTTACTTACATAAATTTTGTTTCCTGATTGCAGGTCCCAGTTTCAGTTTTTTACCATGGAAATTTATCTGTGACTGAAAATAAACAGTAACAAAACTAAAATCACTTTCAAAGCTTTTACTTTGGAGACTTTGGTAAACACCCTAGGTCTTCTAAAATTTCTACCCTCAGAGAAGATCAATAGTAACAACATACTGAATCAAAATTTATCATCATGAAGCTACCTCAACCTCACCACTCAAGTTCTAAAAAGTCTTGGAATTTGATCAAAAAATTTTACACTCTGTCTGAAACCTTTCCTGTCTCCAGTTCATGAAGCCAGATGTCCAATTACAAATAAACAGGTCTGACAAGTTACATAAGGTATGGATTTTATACAAGGCTATATATATTAAGGACTCAAACAACACTAAACATTGCATCCTTAATCTAAGAGATTTTGCTGTAAGATTACTTACTTCTACTATCTTCTGCACATCCACATCATTATAAAATGAAACAAATCCATAGCTAGAGAGACAGATAAATAATGTTTAAAAATCACCAGTATAACAGTACAAAACTGCTAATATTCCATAAAATGATTGACAGAAACAAAGAACATACTGAGATAAATATTTGGGAGATGTACATGATCAATCCTCTACAAATATTACTGCTTTCTGTTTTCTGGCCCTGATTTATGTCAGAATATATGAAGATTAATGTAGTGTGGGGCATCATTTGTTAACAGAAAATTTGTATCTATAAACATGAATTTATTTTCTAATGTGAGATGGTTAAAATTTAAGATACTGTTTAATACATGAAAAAACCAATTCTTTGATAAAACTGATTAATCCAATTTAGTAAAATAAATGAAGATGGGAAATATTGACATACAAACACTGAAAATGACAAATAATGACAAATAGAAGAGCTGATAAACTGTAATCTTTATATAAAAGAAAGGAACAAAGCAACAAATTTATACAAGTGTAAGAACAGATTTTCAATTCTTTTTGTTACTTAGTTATTTTTTATCTTCATACTAAACATGTTTTACCTACCCTTTGGACACACCAGTTCGATCCGTGATTATCTTCACTTCTTTTACTGAACCATATCTAGCAAAGAAGCTTCTAATTTCGGTTTCATCCATCTATGGAGAAGAATTTGACTTCAAGAGTAAAAATTTAGTACTCAAAATTTTTAATTCTACTATAAAGATTTGAAGATGTAGAAATATCTTCCTTAAGTATCCCCAAACCACCTATAGATCTTTGTCAAAGGTATTTTTAGTCTCTATAGGTTAAACATAAAACCAATTCCAAACCTGCATGAAATTCTAAAAAACCTTACGTTCAGAACAGGGCCCCAACCCCCTTATTCATTAAATATTTTTTAAAATAAATGAAATAGGAGTACAATACCCTAACATCAATTCCACCAACAAAAACGGTATTTGGCATGATTTTGCCCTCTGGTAAAACATAGCCTTGGCTGGTTGTAGCTGATGAGGACTGAGTGCTGGCCTCTCTGGAGATAGTTGAGTTTGGAGTCTCAGGATTTGCAGCAGACTGTAATTTAGAAAGTAGATATCATCACTAGACATTCAGACAAAAGTCATACAAGTGAAATAAAACCTTCATAAAAATTACTTTCGCAGTAAATTTGCCAGCAATACTCAGTTCAGGTTTAGGATTAAAAATAATCAGACTAGGGGTACCTCGGCTGTTTACCCGGTTAAGGTCTTGATCTCAGGGTCCTGAGATTGAGCCCTGTGTCAGCTCCTTGCTGGGATCAACGCCTGCTTAAGATTCTTCCTCTCCCAAGCCCCCCTCCCAAAAATAATAAAATAAATTTAAATTTTTTTAAAAATTAGAAAAATAAAGTAAAATAAAAGATCAGCATTAAATTTTAACAAAAGAATATAAGGCCTTCTTTTACAGTGTTGTTCATCATCTCTTACATATAGTAGAATACTGACTTTATACCGAGTCTGTGAACAGGAAAGTTCAGATTTATAAAAACAACTATTAAAGTCATCCTGTTGTATGCCAGTAAACAAATTTTCACTTTACTAAGTACCTTATTTAAAAAGCAAAGGAAATCTTTGAAAATTATAAATGAACTTTAGAAAAATCTACATCAAAATTACACATCAAGGATTAAACCGATTTGTTTTGCCCCCTCTTTCTGGTCACCAAAATTAACATGAATTTTATAATTAAATATTCCATGTGTTAGTAAACATTTACTTTGGAAATGGTCATGAAGACATTATTTGCTCACATATCATAGCTCCTGTGAAAAAAAGCTTATAATCTTTTCTTCTAGTGCTAAGGTGTTCAAAATATCTTTGGAAATAACATTTTTCTTCTTCAATAACACCAAATAAGTCCCACTGAAAATTCTAACTTTCACAGTGGGCTAACAGAAATAAATAACACTATCTTTATTTTCAGATAAAGAGACCCACACATGAAACTCAGTATTTTTCTGGGTTCTGATTCAGAAGTCTATTTTTAGTCTTCCCACACTAGTGTGTGTGTGTGTGTGTGTGTGTGTGTGTGTGTGTTGGAAATATTTATGTTGGCTAAGTAGTATAGCATAGTGAAACAAAAACTGATTTAGTCAGGAGACCTAGGTTCATGTGCCTTACTAGTTTTAAGCCGTTTACTTGGCAACTGTTTATGTTTGGGAAAATTGCTCTGAGAATGAAGTCAGATAAAATCTGCAAATTCATTTTGTAAAATATAATGTGGTATGCCAATATAAGTTAGTATCCTGTTATTTGAATTTATTTTCAATAGATTAGAAAGTTTCTTTCCTGGTTTTAGTATTTACTTATTTTGTAGATTCTTTATTAATTAACAACTAATTTCAACTAGAACTTCAAGAACTTGTTTATGGTACATCCATTTGTTTGAAGTTCATTTATAAAGTGCCTATTGATTGTAAGAGGGAAATACAAAAGGCTGCAAAAAAGAGAAACCTGGGGGCGCCTGGGTGGCTCAGTTGGTTGGGCGACTGCCTTTGGCTCAGGTCATGATCCCGGAGACCTGGGATCGAGTCCCACATCGGGCTCCCTGCTGGGCGGGAAGCCTGCTTCTCCCTCTCTCACTCCCCCTGCTTGTGTTCCCTCTCTGGCTGTGTTTCTCTCTGTCAAATAAATAAAATCTTTAAAAAAAAAAAAAAAGAGAAACCTATCATACTTCCTCTTATGTAGAAAAACAAGGTAAAAAAAAACAACTGATACATTTTTAAAGGCAAGTGCAGTAATTTTTATAGAAATTAATAACAACACTAGAGTAGGTAGAAATTTATTTCTTTAGGTGCTAGAAGTTACTGATAAATGTAAGATTCTACAAATTCTGTTATACTAATTAGAGATGAAACTGAAACTGTCCAATCACCAAATGTGTTTTGGGTTTTCTATTATCTGTGCACATACAATTGACTCTTGAAAACATGGATTTTAACTATCCAGGTCCCTTTATTCACAGATTAAAAAAACAGTATAGTACTGCAAATATAATTCTCTCTTCCTTATAATTTTCTTAGTATTTTTTCTCTAACTTATTTTATTGTAAACTATGGTACATAATCCATATAACATGCAAATTGTGTCCATCACTGGTTGATGTTACCAATAATGCTTCCAATCAACAGTAGGCTACTAGTAATTAAAAGTTTTGTGGGAGTCAAAATTTATATGACAACTCTGAGTTTGTGTGGAGGGAGGGTGAGTCAGCCTTCCTAATCCTTGCATTGTTCAAGAGTGAACTGTACGTACTTTTTAAAAAATTTATTTATTTATTTATTTATTTATTTATTTATTTATTTGACAGAGAGAAACACAGCTACAGAGGGGACACAAGCAGGGAGAGTGAGAAAGGGAGAAGCAGGCTTCCTGCAGAGCAGGGAGCCTGATGTGGGGCTCGGTCCCTGGTCTCTAAGATCATAACCTGAGCTGAAGGCAGCCGCTTAACCAACTGAGCCACCCAGCTGCCCCGACTTTTATGTGTTTCTATTTGGGTACTTCTTACTACTTTCTTGTAACTATATTAGTATCTCATGGCAGTGAAGCAGTATAAAAACCTGTTTCTAAAGTTTTTCCATTTTTTGTTTTTAGTTTTCTAATTTTAGTTTTTTCTACGTGGCACTATATTACATACACCACATATTTTGTACTATTGAAACTTGACTAGATTTCCCTTCACTATAAATAACTTACCAATCCTTTTCAGTTAGCTCTTTCAAAAGTCAAAACAAATAAAACAAAACAGAGATGTCGAAAAACTTATAAACTCTTTCTTTTCTCCTTTTCAATTTCCCCTTCATTTGTAGATGAACTTGGGATAGGTTTCTATTTCACAAACTATTTCATATTATTTGTCCATGAATGATAATGGATGAATGTATTTTAATTTGGAGGTGTATAGTATCAGGCCAGAAATCTGTGCCCGATTATAAAGGGTTATGATAATGTATTATTTCTCAACCAGGGGAGATTTTGTGGTCCCAGGACATTTTTGGTTGTCACAACAACTAACTCCTTATATCTGGTGGTAGAGGCCAAGGATACAATAAACATCCTATAACGCAAAAGCAGATTCCCACAAGAAATTACCTGTCCCAAAATGTGAAGAGAGTCATGGCTGAGGAACTGTGATAGTGTGTACAGAATTGAAAAGCAAAGTTCTAATTCTCATATTCTATTTATAGAAATAAAAGGATACTTGAGACACTAAACAAAAATTGGGTGGGAAGTCCATTGCACATTATATGAAGTTTGGTTTGGTATGGCTTTATTCAAATTCAGTTTGGTTAATTGAAAAATTAAATGTAATATTCATCAGATCATTTTACTAATGTCTTAACATCTTAAGACACTAGCCTGTCTCAGTACTCAGCCAGCAGGGGGCACTCAAAGCTAACAAAGTACGCAAAGTACTCCATTTTGACCAAGACTGACCTGACTTTCAACGGATATTTAAGCTTCTACTGTATATATATATTTACAAATAATTTATATATGCAACACCCATAACCAATGAACAACCTTTAATACTTTTAAACTATTGCTAAAAACACTCCACAAATAAATGCTTGACATTTTAAAAAGTTGGGGGTTAAAGTATTAATCTTTACCATCAATAGCATATAGAAAATAAATTTAAAGCAAATTTTTTTTCAAAGATTTTATTTATTTATTTCACAGAGAGAAACACAGCTAGAGAGGGAACACAAACAGAGGGACTGAGAGGGGGAGAAGCAGGCTTCCCGCTGAGCAGAAAGCCCGATGTGGGGCTCGATCCCGGGTCTCCAGGATCATGACCTGAGCCGAAGGCAGTCGCTTAACCAACTGAGCCACCCAGGCGCCCCTAAAGCAAATTTAACATAGTAAGTAACTATTCTTTTTTTTAAGATTTTATTTATTTGGGGCACCTGGGTGGCTCAGTTGGTTAAGCGACTACCTTCAGCTCAGGTCATGATTCCCGAGTCCTGGGATCGAGCCCCGCTTTGGTTTCCCTGCTTGACAGGGAGCCTGTTTCTCTCTCTCTCACTCCCCCTATGTTCCTTCTCTAGCTGTGTTTCTTTCTGTCAAAGAAATAAATAAAATCTTTTAAAAAACCCAAAGATTTCTTTCTTTCTTTGACAGAGAGAAAGATCACAAATAGGCAGAGAGGCAGGCAGAGAAAGAGGGGGAAACAGGCTCCCTGCTGAGCAGAGCCCAAATGTGGGACTTGATCCCAGGACGCTGAGATCATGACCTGAGCCGAGGGCAGAGGCTTAACCCTCTGAGCCACCCAGGTGCCCCAGTAAGTAATTATTTTCCTTAATTATACCTTCAACCCTCAAGTGAGTTGGTGGGTTTTGAGATGAGTAATGCTAGGATATTAAGTAGGGTGGGAACTTGGAAGCCATCATATATCCAATTCTCATCACTGCTATATACAGTAATGTATCCCATTATACTCAGATAACAAAATGACAAAAATAACTGAAAGCTGGAAAAAACCTGTATCATCACTAAAGCTCCTGGGCTGTCAGCTAACATTATCTCATTCAACTGTGATACCTACATGCAAGCAAGCTAAGATCTATCTACAACTGACTACAAAAAAGGTCTAATTTGTAGTCATCAGAATTCTATCCACAGAAGTAGCTAATAAAGAGAAAAGCTAAAAGAAAATAGGAAATGAAAATCAGAATTAGACCTAAGTAAATCTAAGAGTGGACTTAGAGGGGAAAATCCAAACAATGAATGAAACTAAGGAAGAAAAAGGGCAAGAAAGTAAACTGTCTTGAAAGGTGATATGACCACAAATTACAGAGCATGCTATATAAAAACTCTCTGGAAGTAAATCTGTAAATCTTGATGAAATGGCCAATTTTCTAAAAAAATGTCGATTTTAAAAAACAATCTTAAGAAAGCAAAGAATACTTGATTCTTAGCTCAGTTTCACTGGGAGTTTTTTCAAACTGTAAAGGAACAGATTACTTGTACATGTGGAGGGTACCAAGACAGAAACAATGGTAGATAGAAGGCAGAGTGTAGGATAAAGAAAATTCAGGCGTGTGTAGTTAGCTAGCTTAGCCGGTGGAGTGTCAGGTTCTTGATCTTGAGGTTGTGAGTTTCAGCTCATTGGGTGCAGAGATCACTTAAAGAAACAAAAAACTTAAAAAAAATTCAGTCACTTTAACTGAAAAAAAATCCAGAGGGAATTGAGTATTACTCAATTCATTTTACAAAAATAACATCTAAATAACAAAACCTTATCAAAATGGTTCGCCTGTTTCTAATATTGAAAATTCAAGGATGGTCCACTCTTAGGAAATCTATTATTCTAAGTCACCAATGAAAAAGCATTCTATAAACTACAGCATTCATTTTCTAATTTTCAAAAACCTAAGCAAAAGAGAAGAATCTTCTCTGTTGATGTAATTTTAAGCTAACATTGGACTTAAAATGAAACCGCCATTTCCACTGAAATTAGGAAATAACCACAACTCTTTATTACTACTCTAAATGACAAAGAATAAGAGTCCTTACAAATCCTTTAAAAAAGATAAACATCCAAATAAAAAAGTGCATTTAGAATTTATAAAAAAGGGGGCACCTGGGTGACTCAGTTGGTTAAGCAACTCCCTTCGGCTCAGGTCATGATCCCGGAGACCTGGGATAGAGCCCCACATCGGGCTCCCTGCTCAGTGGGAAGCCTGCTTCTCCCTCTCTCACTCTCTCTGCTTGTGTTCCCTCTCTGGCTGTGTTTCTCTCTGTCAAATAAATAAAATCTTAAAAAAAAAAAAAAGAATTTATAAAAAAGAAATTTTGAAAGCTAGTAACTTCAACTTAATGACAAAAAAAAGCACATTAAAACCTATCTTCCAGCTATTTGGCAATTCAAAAAGTATAACAACTCTCATTGGAAAGAGTGTGGAGAAGAGATCACTCTACATATGGTGGGAATACACACTGGTACCTATCCCATTAGAGTAACTTGGAAAGATAAACTAATTTAAAATTGTAAAATGGGCATAATCCTTTCACCCAGTTTCTTCTCCTGCAAATTAATTTCAAGGAACTAATGGAATAGTCATGCCAAAACATTTGCATAAAAATAATACTATGGTATTGTTTTTATACAGAAAAGGTATTCATTATAAGGGAATTTGATAAAAATAAATGATGATATACTCTTATAATTTTAACATTACATATTTAAAAATCATTTTAAGTTTATCTTTGAAACAATGTCCACTATATTAGATGAAGAATACAGGCTATAAAATAAAATAGTATTATGTGACATGGCATAAATTTTATAAAGTTTACCTATCTACATGCAATACTTGCATAAAAACAGTCTGGAAGGAGATACATACAGCAAAACTTGACTAGTTGCTACAGGTGTTGGGACAATTTTTCTTACACTGATTACTTCCAAATGAGTTAATATGCTGTTAAAATCAGGAAAAAAATAGCTATTAGCATCTCCCCCTTTCCCTATAAAAATATAGAGGAAAAAATAACGGAATTGTTTTACAGTAACTCAGTGATTATTAAGTGATTAGTAACATCGGTAACAACATAACACAATTACTACAGAATAATATGTGTAATTATACATTTTCACTTTAGTATTTATATATAAAAATATAAACTACATAAATTTCCTCCCTTTAGCTCTAAAATTGAAGAAAAATGATCATACTATAAATCCACACAGCATATAATTTATCTGTGAGCTACAGGTTAGTCAAAGGTGTAGCATATTGCGGTCAATCAACTCTACATTTACCCAAACTCACGTGAACACACACCCCAAAGAGGAAGTATTACTGTATGTACGTTATGCTGAAATTCCTGGGTTATCTGGAAGGAAAAAAGTGTCCCTCCACAGCACAAAACTTGTCAACTGCTCAGGGCTATGGTCCGCGAGGCGGCGGGGCTGACCTCGTGTGGAAAGGATGGCGCCGGTGAGTTTTCAGCCTGTGTCGCCGCACGAGGGAGCCCTCGGAGCCAGGCCAGGCACGAGGGACCGCCACCGAGGCTCTCCAGTCCCCGGCCCGCCGGGTTCCCCGTGTGAGCGCACCGCCCCCAACACCACGCCCCCCACCCCGGAGCCCACTCCCACCCTCCCTCCGGGCTGGGAAAGAACCGCTAGCTGAGGAAACTCTGGCCCTCAAAGTCAACAGGTGAGTCCCTCAGAGAGCCGGCGCCAGCGGGCGCGTTCGGGAGGCGACGGCCGACGCCATCTCGCGGAGGACGCGCTGCCTCCTCTCCACAGGGTAAGCGCGGGAAGGGAGGCCTGTGGGGTGGGGGTGGGGTGGGCGGGTGCGTGGTGCCCCCCCCGTCCCCACCCCCACCTTCACCCCCATCCCAGTCCGGGTGGTCCGCTCTGTGGGCCAATCCCACAGCCCAGCCAGCGGCAGCGGGAGGCAAGCAGGGCGGCATGAAGACCGCAACCCTACACGTGGTCAGCAGGCGGGACAGCGAGTCCTCACCCACCGAGACACCCACTGGTATCCCGCCCCTCCTCCACTCCACTGGGCCGCCTCGACCTCCTCTCTCAGGCCTTGTCCGCGTTGCACCCAGGAACAGGGACGAGGGTGACCCCGCTTTCAGCCCCCTCCTCTGCTGCTCTAGAAAAGCCGAGTTTCCGCCACCCGGGAGGACCCAACTCCGCGTGTGCCCTTTAGGCCTTCCCCTCAACTCACCATGATGGCGGCAGCTAGCAGTTCCCGCTGATGGGGCTCGAGGAGAAGCGGAGGCTACGCTTCTGGCACCACTCTTGGGGCTGCTGTTGGCTCTGCTCGTGGCGCTGCCCAGCTTCGACTGGACAAAGGGATAAAAGACGACTGAGGAAAATCAAAGGCGAGCGGAGACGCCGAGGAACCCTAAAAGCTGAGCGGCGAGGCTGAGGGGCGCTGGCGAACTGAGGCGTGGCCTGTGGGGCTCCCGGAGGTGGCTCCTGCGCCGGGTACTGGGGCTCGTGGTAGACGCTTCAGCCAATCGGTGGCAGCCCCCCGCCCCCCTGCTGGGGGGGTTTGGGGAGGACGTCGGCTCCTCGATCGGGGGTGTGCAGGGGGTGCGCGCGGGCCGGCAGTCCACTCTCAGGAAGTACCGACGTGAGACAGACAGACTGACAGACCTACCCCCACACACATAGTGTCACCCTGAAAATACCTTTGAAGCGCACTTGAAATGAGTATGCATCTTTAAATATATGTTAAAATTTTAAAAATTTTAATGCGTCTAAGCTCTAGTTTCAAAATGGCGCCCTGAATGCATGGGATTAGCCCGATCACGATTACCCTGTCATCGTCCCCAAAATCAGTTAAATGCTTACAGAAAGAGAAAATAGAACCAAGCCTATAAACAACAGGGAAGGAGACCCGAAAAGCCCACAAACTTGGGTGCTTTTCTGCCAAGTTTGAAGCAGATGGAGTTGGATTGAAAGAAACACCAGATAGGACAGGCCAAGTTGGTTGGTGTTCAGGGCTTTCGCTAGTTCCAAGAAATATGTTGGTGATATTGAGGGAGTACAACCGGTACTACAGATACGGAATTCAAGAAAACGGGCAAACATTTCTACCCTCAAGGAGTTTAAATAGTAAGGGTGAGAGTCTATTTTCTAGGCCTTACAGGAAGAAACTAGGCCTGCTTAGAGAATTCTAAAACATTCTTAAGGTCTGAGAAACAAGGCCTAGAGCAAGGGTGAACTGTAGGGAAGTTGCTGGAGCAAATCACACGTTTGGGAACCATCCCAGCATTCTTTACTCACAGGATAACCGACTATGACTTTAATTCTCAAACTTCACTTTTGTACTGATGAAAAAGCATAAAAATGTCACTTTGTGAACTGGAATAGTGGTGGACTTAGTAACCTGAAAACTTTCTCACTACCAACACTTAACATTACTGGATAAAATAATAACTAGCCTTATTTTTAATATTTAGCCAAACCCATAAGAAATGAAGGGGAATCTGAAGCTGCCAAAAAATTAAACTGAAAACCAGAGTAGTTACTACTTACACTGATTTCTTCTCTAGCCCTGGGTATAGGGACTGGGGTGTAAAATGTCCAGCCAACTAATTTGCCCTGAACTTTCTTGTTTTTTTGTACTGGGAAAAAACCCAAACCCAGAGAACCAGGTCCTAGGCAGACCAGCATGGTTGGTCATGCTAAATGTCGGCAAGATGTTAGTCTCTAAGCAGAGGTCTCGAAGTATATGGGCAGGAGATAAGGGTTTGAAGTAGCTCAAGGTGGCAGCTGGAAGGGAATACACTACAGAAAGCCATTGTCCCTGAAAGACATCATCCTCAGGAAAAGGATAGCTTAGGGAAAATATAAAACACCCAATAAGCTTGTCCCATTTCTGGATAAAAAGAAAACAATTTTTTTAACAATGGTGAAATTTTGAAACCTATTGCCTGCATTTCATAAGAGTCTGTGGAGTTTAATTTTTAGCATTTACGTGTTGTTAGAATCTCAAAACTTAGAAATTGATTCCCCACTCCTTTCCTCCTCTCCAAAAAGATCTCAGACAAGGGATCTAGAATGCCTTGAAGAAACAAACGTAAAGCCAACATGGAAGGATATTTTCATAAAAGGCTCAAGAGGATACTCAGAAGAAAGGACCCTTTGAGATATACTCACAATGAAAAATATTAAAACACTATTTACTGGGAGTTGGGGTGCTTGGGTGGCTCAGTTGTTTAAGCGACTGACTTTGGCTCTGGTCATGATCTAGGAGACCCAGGATCAAGTCCCATATTGGGCTCCCTGCTCGGCACTCCCCCTGTTTGTGTTCCCTCTCTGGCTGTGTTTCTCTCTGTCAAATGAATAAAATCTTTACAAAAAACAAACAAACAAACAACTATTTACTGGGAGCAATACACTCTGTATATTTTAAGGTGATTTTACTATTTTAGCATGTAAACTTAAAGTCTGAAACTAATAAATGTCTTTATTCCAAATAATTTAAAGCTCTTAAGGTGTTTTAACTCTGCACCACCCTTCCAAATTTATAAACTATTGTTCTTATTCATTACTTCAGTTCTATCCTCTTTTCCTTCTAAAATTAGACATCATGTTTTTTAGAGCCACCAACATTTGTAAAAATGTTTTGCTTACCATTTCTTTGTATATCTCAGATCTTTCTGGATTCTTTCCTTGTGCCTAAAGTCCACAGAATTTCCTTTCATGACAGTGTGCTGTGGGTAAGTGCTCAGATATTTCCCCACTTGAAATACTTTTATTTTGCTCTTGATCATTGAAGATAATTCTATTGGATATATAATTCTAAGTCTACAGTTATCTTTTTTTTCTCAGAATATTGAACATGTTACTTTATCATCTTCTAGTTTCTGTTGCTACTGAGAAATCTGTTAATATAATCCTGGTTAAGATCTATTTTGCTTTGGTGTTCTAAAAAGTTCACAATGATGTCACTAGGGTAGTCTGAAAATTTTCTTCTGCTTAGGAGTTTTTTGGCTTTGTGGGTTTGTGGATGAGCTTTCAACAATTCTAAAAAATGTCACCTGAGGTACCTGGGGGGCTCAGTCAGTTAAGCATCTGACTTTGGTTCAGGTCATGATCTCAAGGTCCTGGGTTGGAGCCCCACGTCAGGCCCCCTGCTTGACGGGGAATCTGCTTCTCCCTCTCCCCACCCCCTGCTTGTGCTCTCTCTCACACGTGCTCGCTCTCTCTCTCTCTCTCTCAAGTAAATAATAAAATTTAAAAATTTTTTTCCACCTATTTTCTTGTTAACGATTAACTGGTTAAAGAATTTAACCTATTTTCAATTCTTATAGTTTTCAATTCTTATAGTTACTTTTGTGTAGATTATGACTTTTGCAAATGTTGGTAGTATTTCCTTGAAACTTAATGAAATCTTCACTTAATAGAAAAAAAATTGGTATTTAAGATCAGTAGCTGTTATTGAAATCAGTAGCTATTTCAATGTATTAGGATTGGTAGCATAATTCATATAAATTCAGAAATAAATCCCTGTATTGCTTCCTTATTCTCCAAGGACTGGAAGGCAAGAGAAGGGAAAAAAGGCTGGTATTAACTCCTCTGCCAGTTCTTTTGTGCTCCTAAAGCCTGGGATGTTTTAGTAGAAGCCTTATAATTAGTATAAGCACTCTCAAACTTCATTCATTTACACACCATTTTCAAGATTTTTGTTATATCTGGTCTGAATCTCTGTATCATTATATACCTAATTTTTTAAAAAATGACTTGTCCTAAGCACTATCTATGAAATCACATTTATTGTGTTACCTATTTTTTAAAGCAATTCACATAAAAATAAATAACTATCAAAATTTAGAAACACTTTAAGGATCACTTCAGATCACACTCTTCCAGAGCAACAGGTTACATACTTTTGGAAAGGGCTAAAGTAAGATAACTCTTTTAATCTTTGGATATGTAAAATTGGGTCCAAGGAACTAAGGGGTGGAGTGTCAAATTGTTCTGCATAATAAGCGAGAGTAATTGAATTTGAAAGGGGAATGTAGCAAGGCTGGAAAAGTGGAAATTTAGCAATTTGAAAAAAAAAAGACCTAACCTTGAAAGTGACAAGAAGTTGAAGCCTGAAATGAAAGATGCAGTCTGAGTACATTGTAATCTTCTGAAGGCTTTAGAAGTTTATATTCCCAGGCCTTACCCCAGACCAATTAAAGTAGCTGAGGGTCAAACCCAGACATCAATATATTTTTTTAAAGTTTTTCTCAAGTTACTTGAATATGCAACTAAAATTAGAAAATCTTTGCTATAGAGCTTTGCTACTCAAAGTGTGGTCCTCAGACCAGCAGCTTTGCATCACCTGGGTGCCATGGAATCTCAGGCCCTACCTTAGATTTACTGAATCAGAAGCTGAATTTCAACAAGATCTCCATCCAGATATGAACCATCCAGATGGTTCATAAACACATGAAAGTTCAGGAAGCACTGGCATAGAGAACATTTGCAGTAAACAACTTACATGAATGGATTCGGGGAGAGTCTGCTTTCCCAGGCTCTCTTGCAGCTAGACCTGGGCATGTGACCTACACTACACCAATAACTGCACCTGCCCTAAACTTTGAATGGGGGCTAAAGATGCCACAAAGTGGAGACTACAGAGGATACATCCTGGAGAAGGGTGGCAATAACAGCAGCCGCCATGGCATTAGTTATAGCTGCACTGTCTACTCTTGTCAGTTGTGCAAGCTGCAGTGTAATTCACTGCCCAGCAGGGACAGCTGAAGCTTCTTCTCTGGACTAATTCCAGAGCATGATTTTGTGTGTCATTTCTGGAGACGCATACTTCCAATCTGGTTTTTCAGTCCTCTGTGAGATTCCTTTCCTGCTTAAATCAGCCAAACTTTCTATGGCTATTGCTTGTAACAAAGAACCTTGACTGAAATTGGGATGAATGAAGTTAGCCAAAGCACTTTTAGGAAGAGGGTTAAGAGGTAAAAGATTTATGAATCTTTGCTCTGTGACTCGGTAACATAATGCCACTCTGTTGTTTCTAAACATAAGATTCTACTACATACACAAAGGCTTTGTGCCAGTGGTGTTTTGTGAGGGATATCAAGCAAGGGATCTCTTTTTTCTTTCTATAGCAACATGGTGTAACCAGGGAATGCATGCTGGGCAATAGGGCAATCCACAGATGTAGCAATTCAACAGTAATAGAAGCTTGGCACCAGAAGTGACCTGGAAAAGCATAAATCATAATCTCAGAATTCCCAGAGAGATAGGAAGAGACATTGTGCTAATCCCACTACCTGTAGGCTGAGTTTGAGTCAATTCCATTTAAATTTCAGGATATGGTGCCTCGGCTACTATTGAGCCTGTATTCACATGGCTCAGCATAACAACATGTATCTCCAGTTCACTTGTGCATATTTGCAGAGATGTCTGTCCACTGAGAAATGTTGCTTAAGCCTGGCTTCTTCCCCTTTAACCCTAGTATCTGCATAATAGTTAATTCATTCAATACTTCATCTCTTAGGCAGGTTGCCTGAATTTTGGGTTGGTCTGAACCAAACTGACCTAATAAGTAACAACAATGACAATAATTATTAATACCTATAGGGTGTTTTCTATGTACCAGGTACTATTCTAACCATTTTACTTCTATTAGTTAACCTAATTTTTTAAAAGATTTTATTTATTTATTTGTCAGAGAGAGAGAGCACGCACACATGCAAGCAGGGAAAACTGCAGGCAGAGGGAGAAACAGGCTCCTTGCTGAGCAAGGAGGCTGATGAGGGACTCCCTCCCAGGACCCCAGGATCATGACCTGAGCTGAAGGTAAATGCTTAACCTACTGATCCATCTGGGCATCCCAGTTCATCTAATCTTTATGACAATAATAGTTACTATTATTATTCTAATTTTATAGAGAAGGAAGCATAGGCACAAAATGGTCTGATAACTTGCCCTGGATCACATAGGTAGTAAATTTCAGAGTGATACTTTTAAACTAGTTAGGCTTCTGAATGTGAGCTGCTCTTCTTCTTCTTCTTTTTCTCCTTCTCCCTCCTCCTCCTCCTCCTCCTCTTCCTCCTCCTCCTTCTTCTTCTTCTTCTTCTTCTTCTTCTTCTTCTTCTTCTTCTTCTTCTTCAATATTCTATTTATTTAAGGGAGCACAAGTAGGGGGAGGGGACAGAGGAAGAGAGAGGGGGAAGCAGACCCCCAGCCTAATGGGGAGCCTGACACAGGGCTGAATCCTAGGACCTGGAGATCATGACCTGAGCCAAAGGCAGATCCTTAACTAACTGAGCTGTGCAGGTGTCCCCTGAATGTGAGTTCTTAACCATTATGCTGTATTAGCAAACTACATGGTGGAAGAAAATTAATATAGAGGGACAAAGTTATGTATTAAATCCCTGGTTTCCATGGGAGTGGCCAAATAAAGAGGGAGTCTATGTGAGTTTTTTTTCCATTAAAAAATATTTTTAGTCATTTCTGATATATCTATATTGATATATTTACATTAATAAAGATCATGATCAGGACTTCAGACATTCCATCAAAATGAAGCAAAACCTCCAAATCGACACCTAAACCAGCCTACACCATTGAATTGCTCCAGCACAGTCAGCCCTCAAGGAGGCTACCCACTTAAGAGAAAATAAATTTCCTTCTGAATTTTGCCTGTTAGAGAATCTCTTGGTCCCTATTTCAAGTATTGGAATCAAATCTGGTGTCTGCCAACCTCATCTCCAGTCCTGGCCTATGCCATTGGCTTCCTACTCACACAGATATTCCTCCCAGTCACTTTCAAACTGATTTTCTGAATTAAAAGCCATCACTGAGCAGACTTTTGTTAATCAGAGAAGCAGAAGTTGTTGAAGTTGTTGAACACTTGTGGAGGGCAGGAGAAAAAGCTGGTAGAACTTACCCATCTTCTTTTACTTACCCTTAGTCACGTTGAGCTCCATTTCCATAGTTTTATTCTTCTGTGTTTAAATTTTTTCCTCTTCTTACCCACTTTTGAGAATACATGTGTATATTTCCCTTTCTTAAAAAACATAAAAGCACTGAAGGTAAGGCTTAAGTCCCCTTTTGACCACCAACTCTCTATCCCAGATCCCTTCCCAGAGGTAACCACCGCTGGTAGAATCCTTTCAGAGATATGAATCCTTTCAGACCTTTTCTAGGCATTCCTTTTTGTGTATTTATGTAAAATATTTGTTGTTTGTACTTACAGAAAGTACTTGTACTAACAGAAAATATGTAGTTCTTTTGGTATGCTTGTGGAAAATGTATACTTATGCTATATATTTGTACTTAGAGTACCTATATATTTAGAATATATATTTTGTTATGTGTTTTTAATACCAATAGTATCATGTTGTATGCATCCTGTAACTTGATTTTTTCCTTTAACAACAGACTTCTAATATCTATATAGATCTACCTAATCCTTTTAACTCTGGTATGATTTTACAAAATGTAGATATATCATAGTTATTTAGCCATTCCCTGGTCAATAGACATTTAGATTATTTTTATTTTTTCATTGTTACAAATAACATGCAACAAACCTGTCTAATTGGAACCACATGAGCCTTTTTCTATAGTGAACACCAAGAGATATAACTGCTGGGTTATGGGATATTCATATTTCAAATTTTAATGGATTGCATGAAACTACCCTTTAAAGTGCTGTGCCAATATATATCAATTTACAGCTGTAACTGAGTCCCATTTGTCTATTAACCTGCCATTATTGATATTATCATACTTTAATTCCCATACTGATGGGCAAGAAATGGCATCTGTTTTCATTTTACTTTGCATTTTCCTGATTGCTTGTGGAGTTGAGCCTCTTTTTACTGTTGGCTGACTGTTTAGGTTCTTCTGTGAATGGTCTGTCCATAGCCTTTAGCCATTTTTCTTCTGGGTTGTCTGTTTTTTTCTTATTGTTTTGTGGGAGTATGGCTTCTTTCTCTCTTTTCCTCCTTGGCATTTCGGGCAAAGGGTGCAGCAATATTCATGCCTCCTTGAAGTTCTAGTCCAATGTAATGAACTAGAGTTATATTCACTTCCAAGAATTTCTTTCCCAAACTGAAGCCACGAGAAAGGAAATATCTGGTGTAAACACCAACCGTTGACCCTTACGATGCCTTTGCACATCACCTCTTTCCTGATCAACCTCCTAAACAAACCAGGTAAGAGCTCTTATTTAAATCAATCCATTCCTTATTTTCAAAGAACATTTTTTTAGGATCTCAAGGAATTGCCCAAGGGAGGGAGAGCTGTGAGAGGTGTGATTTCTACTGAGCTTTTCTATTATTTGTGTTTTCCTTAAGCAATGTGACAATCTCAAAGAAATCTGCTTAGGGCAATGATGTGCTGATGTCCAACAACTTTTAAAGTTCTATTCTTGCCCCTGGCTTAGAGTGAGAATATCTGTAGAGAAAAGAAATGAGACACTAGGTGAATACATACAACATTCACAGGGCTAGCATGTAGATCTTAGCAGGTAAGGCTGTGAAAATAATTTCATTAACAAATATAAATTAATCTTTGATAACCCTAAAAAAGAGAAGCTAAGATGTTTCCTTTTCCCCAGCAAGCATGTTTCCTGTGTCCTATGTGGAACTGACTGAAAAAAAAATCTAAAATTTCAGAACCACCATGGCTTCCCTTTTGGCAAATGTTTTCTTTTGTGTAGTTGCAGGTAGCATTTTAGCAAACCTGGACAAGAAAAATGAAGTGAGAGAACAGAAGAATAAAACATAACTTGAAAGAAAATTAGAGGAAAGAAAGAAAACACATGAAAAGAAGAGAATACACATGTACTTAGAAAAAAAGAAAAGGAAAAAGAAAAATAAAGGAAACATTCTTTTATCATTTCCCATATCTGGTCAGTTATCAAATTCTTTGTCTTCCTTTAAATTATCTCTTTTAGACCATAGCATGTAACCTGCTTAAGAAAAAAAATGGGATCATTTTCTCTTTGTTTTGTGCTTAGATGATTCCAATAGTTATATGACTAGAATCCATGCCAACTAAGTCTCCATCAACTATTGTCAATGTTTTGCTTTTTGGTCTGCTCACAAACTAGGTGTTACCTAGTTTGAGCTTTATCATACTAAATTTAATCTTTACAGCCTGACTCTTAGAATCCTTTAATATATGACCTCACCCTACATAGCCCTAATCAGACTGTCTCATCCACATTCCCTTCTCAGTCTGCCTTCTGTATTCCTTCCATTTAGAATGCTCTTCTAGCCTTAGTTTTCTTCTCTGAATGCTATTCTTGAGGGTCTAGTCAAGTTTCTCCTTTTCTGTGAAATTTTCTGTCTACTCTACCTTTATCTTTTCCTCTCATGGCTGTTTCAGTGTCCAAAGCATGTAATGTGCAATTTTGGATAGTGACACCTGTGAAATAGGAGGAGTATAGCAAGTCCCTGGATTTGCATTTGTTTTGCCTTGTCTCCAGCACTTAAGGACACTAGACAGGCTACTCACCCTCTCTGAAGATCCATTTTCTCATCCATGAAAGGGAGAGAATTCTGTTTTACCTTTGAGGAGTGGAAAGATAGGCTAAATGAAAGGATAGATATGTGATATTTAATACCATAGCTGGCCCATAAAAAACTGTACCAGGTATACCACTAATTTCCGTCCTGTCCTCATAACCCTTTCTGAGAGAACCTGCTTCTATCATAGCCTCAGAAAAGATACTTAGCTTTTTGGAGATAGATAACAGAATGCCTGATTAAAGGTGATTAAATAATATTTATTAAATATATATATATATTAAAATGAACTCTAGATATTAGCAGTTCCAGCATTAGTTCTGAGGCTCAGTGATATCAGGGCTCTGAATTTGCACCTCTGGAATTCGTTGGTTTGTTCCATAAAGCATGACTTATCCTCAGAGTCAAAAGTATGGAAGGAAGGAAGGGATTCTCTTCTTTCGTTAATTTGAAAGGAAAATCTTTTCTAATAGGCTTCTTTTTATATCTCATTGGACAGAACTCTGCGATGTATCCACTTCCAGCTCAAAAGGAGTCTGCATAAATGCATATCTGTCAAAAGGAAAATACAATTATATATATATAATATGTGTATATATTAATATATTAAATATATATATATTTAAGATTTTGTTTATTTACCTGAGAGAGATGAGAGAAAGAGAGAGAGTACACAGCAGGGGTAGAGGGAGGAAAGAGGAAGAAGTAGACTCCACTGAGCAGGGAGCCCAACGTGTGGTTTGATCCCAGGACTCTGGGATCATGACCAGGGCTGAAGGCAGACATTTAACTGACTAAGCCACACAGGGGTCCCAGGGAAATGCATTTATAATAACTAATCTGGACTAGTCCTGATTCATTCTTTGGTCTGGGGCAAATTCCTGCCTGAAAGTAGAAGTGGGTTCTATTATCAAAGAAGGAGGGAATGGCTATAACGTAGGTATCAGTCATGTCTGCCCCTTGGGCAACTCAGGATGCCACATGACCTCATTTTTCTGTCCACAGCTGATTAGGAATGAACAGTGAGCTAAACTGAATTAGTAAGATTCTCTCCCACTATCATTTGAATTAAGATCTCAATAATCAGTAATTCCTGATTCTAGTGCCTTGGTGCCTTACATTCTATGTATACCTTGTATCTTTCCAATCAGGTCTCCTTTTAGTGGATTTCTGTTTCCTGAAGTCAGACAAATCTTGATTAAGCCACAAACTCATTTAAATGGTCTCAATAATCACTAAAATAATAACTATTATAATATTTGCCACCTGATTTTGTTTTTTAATCATTTCATGTATGTTAGTCTCATCTTGCATATAGCCTATAAATTCCTTAAGGCAGAAATCAACTGTGTACTTTATTTCCCATAGTTCTTAAACTACTATTAACTACAACATATGATGAGTTCCCTTAATACCTGTTGAATGCTTATTTGGTTGGTCGCTATTTTTTTCTTTTTAGTTGCTATTCTTTTTAGTTAATATTTTTAGCTATTCCAGAAGTAGATAAAAAGAGAAATATCAGGGCTCCTGGGTGACTCAGTCGTTAAACGTCTGCCTTTGTCTCAGGTCATGACCCAGGGTCCTGGGATCAAGCCCTGTATCAAGACCCACATCAGACTCCTTCTTGGCAGGAAGCCTGCTTCTCCCTCTCCCACTTCCTGTGCTTGTATTCCCTATCTCGCTGTGTCTCTCACTGTCAAATAAATATATAAATTCTTAAAAAGAGAGAGAGAGAAATTAGTTAAATGTAGTTTAGGTTAGTTAAATGTAGTTTCAAATTGCTGGTTTGATAAATTTAAGATCTTTTAAAATATAGCAAATTGACAGAAGAATAAAGAGATGTACTTCAATACAAAAACACGAGTTGTGTTATCTATGAGAAGTAATACTAAGAATCCATCTTCATCATACTAATCCCTTTCAAATTTTCCATGCAGGACATGAATTAATTTTAGAATCTAAAAAGAAATAAGTTAATTTCAAATGAAGCTATCAGGAACAAAACATTTGGCCATTTAGTACATGTTTCTTACTTTCCTTCTTTTGTCTAACAGTATGCTACAAGTAAACTTTACTATTATGGATAACCATTTTGGCCTTCATTATATAGTATAAAATTTGGATTTTAATCTCCTTTTAACTTAGAATAATATTAATCTTATAGGAAAGTTTAACACAGTTTAAAATTCATATGATACCAAATTATAAATGTTCCCTTAAAGAACTCAAAATAAAATTCCTATTTTTTTTCTTCTTTTCCTATTTAATTTAAAACATGATTTTAAAATGAACAAAAGACTGCTTGGCTATGTTTTTAGTCAAAAATCATTTGGCTTTTCTTACATCTCTGCTTATTGTTTAAAAGGAATGCTATTTTGTTAGCAGATTATTCAAAAGTTTAATGGGCATTTGTGCAGTCTGACAAGTCAAACCAAAATTCTCCCTGAATCCAGTATCACAAAAGCTTTTGTTTCAAGCCACAAATTAGACAAATCTGTTTTTTTGCTAACATCTGAACATTTTATATCAAACAGCTCCAGTTTAAGTAAATATCCATCTCTTTAAAAAACAAAATTAATATTAGAATTCTTTTTGTTTATAAAAAGAGCTAAATTCAACATATTCCAGATGTTGCAACTGGACTGCAGATGTATCCAAAATAACAATAAGAGAAATACATTTTTTGTTTTGATTCTGAGCAGAAGCAATTGCCACTTAAGAATTCACGTTAAGGCCATGAAAAAACTGTACTTTTGTACCTGGTAAATAAACACTATTGTTTTAGCAAAGTGCTTTAGGACATGATTTTATGTAAGTACCACACCTTCCTGTCACAGGGTTGGCAGCCTATATACAGAGTTCTCATATTTAAAAAATCCACTGCTGTTGATATTAGGGTTACTGGTGTCCAATATTCACCTATGCAACATTCAGATGTCCAAAGAAAAAGGTAGCTTCCTTAAGTTTAACTTTCGTCAGCAGGCCCCCATGGGGTCACAGGCTGTGTAACGCAGAGGAAGGTGTGAATGAGGGGGAGGCAGATTCTAATCTGGCCTGCTAGTACGGAAGTCTCTTCTGGTGTTAATGGGCCCCTTTGGGGTGAATTCATTGGATTTGTGTGTTAGGATCAGACTAAAGCTTCTCTCCAGTTTCAATCAAAAATGACAGTTGGTAGATGGAGATTTTATAAGACCTCTTGTTGGAAGGGAAAGGCCTCTGACCCATGCTGGGCCCTCCTGAGTGATACCTACACTGTGGCCAGCAGGTTGTTCTCTACTCTGGGAGTCTCAGGAGGCCCCTCTGTCTGGGTCCTCAGGCAGAGTTGACTCCCTGGTTACTAGCCCCATGTGAGTCCTCATTGGCCTGAGATCCTGGGACCCAAGATTCATGCAGTGGCTGGTCTGGGCAACAACCCTGCAACACAGCTCTTTGAGCCCCACCACAGTCCATAATACAAAGCACAGCAAAGGGAAAGGGGGCAAGCTGACTAAAGGAGGGTTCAGGGCTGACACATTCCTTCCCCCTGCCTAGCCCAGTTCTGTCACTGCTATGCCACGTGCCCATCAGTCCACATGTGAGGCTGCTCCTATCAAAACCCCTCCATTTTTGGCTTTGCCTCCCTTCATCTGACACATCCTAGCCCTTTGGGGCTTTGACCTGGAGTTGGAATGTGAGGACACACCACTCTCATATCTTGGGCTCCCCTTTGCAAAAAGGACTGCCTTTTCTTTCCTTTGTCTTGCCAACTTCTTCCTCCTCCTCCTTCCAGAAGCTCTGCCTCCCTTTCCTGGGGGTGTGATGGAAATGGGAAAAAGCCAGATCACCCAAAAGGGAACATAAAAATCTGGAGGAATTGTTTAAATATTTCAACTGTGTATCAAGGTTAGGTTTGTCTGGAGTATTGCCTCAAAGCAATAGTTCATAAATAAGATTGAAGATGAACTTGTTCTCATATGAAGTCTGCAGATGGGTGGTCTGGGGCAGATATGACCCCAGGAAGTACCCCATGACTGAGGGCTTCTTGGGTCTGATAAGTCTACCATGTGGGACATTTAGTCTCAAGAGCATCTTATGGGCCAAGACAGAGGCTCTGCATTCTCTCAGAAAAAAAGGAAAATAAGAGCAATAGGTAAATGTCATCTGGCTTTTAAGGAAGCTTCCAGAAGGGGTGCTTGGGTGGTGCAGTCAGTTAAACATCCAACTCTGGCTCAGGTTATGATCTCAGCGTCATGAAAATAAGCCCTGAGTAGGGCTGCACTCAGTGCAGAGTCTGCTTGAGATTTGCTCTCCCTATATCCCTGACACTCCTCTAAAATAAATTAGTAAATCTTAAAAAAGAAAGAAAAGGAAGCTTCCAGAAGCTGCTACAGGACACTTATTTCACTGGGTCATATGGTCACATCTAGCTGCAAGAAATGCTGTGAATGGAGGTTGCATAGTGGGCAAATATGTGCCCACCCAAAATGAGGAATCCTTCATCAAGGAAGGAAAGGAACATGGTTATTGGGAGATAGCCAGAAGTCTCTGACTTGAAAAGGTTTTATTATTCCATCCTGGAACAAGTTCCAGCAAAACGTTGTTGAGTTTCCAAATTTATGGTGTTGTAGAAAGAGAATTTAACTGAAAATGAAAACAAGCAAGCAAAAAACCCCCTTATTTTCTAGTTCTAGCTTTTCTCTAGCTTATTGTGTGGCTTTAAGGAAGTTAATACTTCTCCGATTTTGGTTTCCTTTTCTATAGAATAAGGTATACTAGATGCTTCAGAAGGTTCCTTGAAGCTCTGATTGTACCTGTGTCTACGAATACAACCTTAATTTTAAAGACCCATGTTTTATAATTCCTACTTTTACTCTATAGAAATATCAGAACTTACCATGGCAGGCAACAATGGGTTGAAGAATCAAGATTCTTCAATTATTTGCACATGACAAAACTGTGTTAATATAATGCAGTTGTCCAATATGCCCTGTACTTTTTATCCTAAACACTTGCCTATAATTCTCTTTGACCCGATTTTTAAATTTAAATTTTACTGATCTATTGGCAGATATAGAACGTATTAACCCAAGTGGACATAATAAGATGGATATATGTATTGATAACTACAGAACATATTTTCTATTGGCATTGGTTCAAAAACATATTATGAATAATATTCATAGGTGATATGAATATACTATATGTAACAGAGTTATATATAATATATAATATAAATTTTATATGTATATTCTGTGGCATATGAATATATAGCCACTATGATATGAATGCATTATGGATGTTAAGTTTATAATAAATACATTATTAAAGAAAAGATGTAGGTAGTAGTTACATATTCTTAATCTCTGAGATTGAGGTCATGCAGCTTAACTAGATTCCCCTAGAAAATATCATTTTCTATACATATCATCAGGGAGAAAATAATTGGCTAGTTAAACCATTTTTTTTAATCCTGAATATCATTTTTAAATGTTCTTATGAATTAGACCTACAAATAAAGTTTGGACATAGCTTGGAAATTTTC
>PITA01001539.1:86662-191093 GCA_004023965.1 Spilogale gracilis | reverse complement strand
ATATCTTCTATGGAGAAGTGCCTCTTCATGTCTCTTGCCCATTTTTTGATGTGTTCATCTTCTTTTTGGATGTTGAGTTTGAGTAGTTCTTTATAGATCTTGGATATCAGCCCTTTGTCTGTAGTGTCATTTGCAAATATCTTCTCCCATTCTGTGGGTTGCCTCTTTGTTTTGTTGACTGTTTCCTTTGCTGTACAGAGCTTTTTATTTTGATGAAGTCCCAGAAGTTCATTTTTGCTTTTGTCTCCTTTGCCTTTGGAGACATGTCTTGAAAGAAGCTGCTGTGGCCGATGTCAAAGAGGTTACTGCCTATGTTCTCTTCCAGGATTTTGATGGATTCCTGCCTCACGTTGAAGTCTTTCATCCATTTCGAGTTTGCCTTTGTGTGTGGTGTAAGAGAATGGTCTAGTTTCATTCTTCTATATGTAGCTGTCCAATTTTCTCAGCACCATTTGTTGAAGAGACTGTCCTTTTTCCACTGGATATTTTTTCCTGCTTTGTCAAAGATGATTTGCCCATAGATTTGTGGGTCCATATCTGGATTCTCCACTCTGTTCCATTGGTCTATTTCTCTGGTTTTGTGCCAGTACCATGCTGTCTTGGTAATCACAGCTTTGTAATAAAGCCTGAAGTCAGGTAATGAGATACCCCCAGTTTTGCTTTTCTTCTTCAGCAATTCCTTAGTGATTTGGGGTCTTTTTTGGTTCCATATAAATTTTAGTATTGTTTGTTCTAACATTTTGAAGAATGTTGGTGGAATTTTGATTGGGATGGCATTGAAAGTATAGATTGCTTTGGGCAGTATAGACATTTTGACAATGTTTATTCTTCTGATCCATGAGCATGGAATGCTCTTCCATCTTTTTGTGTCTTCTTCAATTTCTTTCATGAGTGTTCTGTAGTTCCTCGAGTACAGATCCTTGACTTCTTTGGTTAGGTTTATTCCTAAGTATCTTACGGTTTTTGGTGCTATAGTAAACGGAATCGATTCTCTGATTTCCCTTTCTATTTTTTCATTGTTAGTGTATAAGAATGCAACTGATTTCTGTGCATTGATTTTGTATCCTGCCACATTACCGAATTGTTGTATGAGTTCTAGTAGTTTGGGGGTAGAGTCTTTTGGGTTTTCCACATAGAGTATCATGTCATCTGCAGAGAGAGAGAGTTTGACTTCCTCTTTGCCAAGCTGGATACCTTTTGTTTCTTTCTGTTGTCTGATTGCTGTTGCTAGGACTTCTAACACTATGTTGAACAGTAGTGGTGAGAGTGGGCATCCTTGTCTTGTTCCTGATCTCAGAGGAAAGGCTGTCAGTTTTTCCCCGTTGAGGATAATATTCTCTGTGGGTTTTTTGTAGATAGATTTTATGAGGTTGAGAAATGTTCCCTCTATCCCTATACTTTGAAGAGTTTTGATCAGGAACGGATGTTGTATTTTGCCAAATGCCTAAGAGATAAAAGAATTGTTGAGTGAAGAGAGATTGGCAATAAGATCTTGTATAGAGATATAATCTGAGAGAAAATATATTCAAACAAAAAATCACTGTTTAAGATGAAAGTGGAAAATTTCTATCAAACTGAAAAATTCAAATATTTGTAATACTTCAGTATTTGACAAAGCAATCTTATTTTTATTATTATTTTAAAAATATGTATTTATTTGAGAGAGAACAAGTTGGGGAGGGGCAAAGGGAGAAGGAGAGACTCTCAGGCAGACTCTCCCCTGAGCCCACTGAGGTGTCCCTGACAAGACAATTTTAAAACAAGTAAGACGAATGGGACATCTGGGTGGGTCAGTTGGTTGAGCATCTGACTCTTAATTTTGGCTCAGATCATGATATCGGGGTCCTGAGATCAAGCCCTGAGTTGGCCCTGGGCTCTGTGCAGAGTCTGCTTAGGATTCTCTCTCTCTCCCTCTGCACTTCATCTGTTCATGCTCTTTCCAGTTCTCTCTAAAATAAATAAATAAAATATTTTAAAATAAAAAAGTAAGAAGAAACAAGTTTTTCCAACAGGCAGTTATTGAACTCAATACTCCAAGAGGTGATATGGACTAAGTGTTGTATTAAATCCAGGGCCATTCAGTTCATATCAAATTTAAAATTTGGGCTGGGGGAACCCTCCTATACTGTTGGTGGGAATGGAAGCTGGTGCAGCCACTCTGGAAAACAGTAGGGAGATTCCTCAAAAAGTTGAAAATAGAGTTACCCTACAACCCAGCAATCACACTATTGGGTATTTACCCTAAAGATACAAATGTAGTGATTTGAAGGGCCACATGCACCCAAATGTTTATATGTTTATAGAATCAATGTCCACAATAGCCAAACTATGGAAAGAACCTAGCTGTCCATCAACAGATGAATGAATAAGGAATGTGTGGCTATATATATATTATTTATATACACACACTATGCAGCCATCAAAAAGGATGAAATCCTGCCATTTACAATGACATGGATGGAACTGGAGGCTATTATGCTGAACAAAATAAGCCAATCAGAGAAAGACAATTATTATATGATCTCTCTGATATTAGGAATTTATATCAATTTATATGAGACTCAATCGCAGGAAATAAACTGGGGGTTGCTGGGGGTTGGAGGGAGGGATAGGGTGCCTGGGTTATGGAAAAAAAAAAGAAAAAACTTGGGCTGGTTTAGTGATACAGATAAGTATTTTGAGATTGATGTTAGGGGGAACCATCATGTCCTTCTGCCAAATACCTTTCATGCCATTAATGGCCCTCTTAAGATGAGAATTGTTCAGTGACTGGTAGGTGTATGCTCCTCTTGGTGGACTGTGAATGGAGATAAACTTATGAGTCCTTTGGCTTTCAGTTTTATATGTGTCTAAGGAACTGTTTATTGTATCTTACTTCTATGTACTGAATTGTATCCCCACCTTCAAATTCATATGTTAAAACCTATCCCCTACTGTGACTGTATTTGGAGATAGGGCCATTAGGGAAGTAATTAAGGTTCAATGAGGTAATAAGGATAGGGCCCTAATCCAATAGGACTGGTGTCCTTATAAGAAGATAAAGAGACATGAGACTACCATGTGAGGACACATGAAGAAGGCACTATCTGCAAGCTGAGGAGAGAAACCTTACCAGAAACCAATCATGTTGGCAGTTTGCTCCTGCAATTTTAGTTCCTGGAATTGCAAGAAAATAATTTTCTGTTTTTTAAGCCTCCCAGTCTGTGGTATTTTGTTATGGCAGTCTGAGCAGGCCAATATACCCACTAATGAATCACTAAAACTAAGTAAAATAATAAAATTTGGAGTCTATAAATAAAAAACTGGTATATTACTATATACACACATATATAAATATATATGATGAACATATATTGACTGCTTAGTATGTGTTAGGCACTGTATACTTTACATATAAATACTTCTTTAATCTTTACAATTACTAAGTTTGATGTTGTTACTAACTCCATTTTACAGATGATGAAACTGAGACCCCCCCAAAATGAGTATTTTGCCTAATGTCACAGAACTCAAACGTAGGTTTCAAACTGACACCAGACTGTGCTTCTAATCACTGAATATAGTATAAAACAGCATTGTTCAACAGAAATATGATGTGAACCATGTATATAATTTAAATTATTTTGGGAGTCATATTTTATTTTTTATTTATTTCAAATTTTTATTTAAATCCAAGTTAATTAATATACAGTATAATATTTGCTTCAGGTGTAACAACATAGTGATTTATCACTTCCATACATCACCCAGTGCTCCTCATGACAAGTGCACTGCTTAATCCCCATCACCTGTTTCACCATCCTCCCACCCACCTACATTCTAGTAACCATCAGTTTGTACTTTTTTTAAAAAAGATTTTATTCATTTATTTGACAGAGAGAAACACAGCTAGAGAGGGAAAACAAACAAGGGGAGTGAGAGAGGGAGAAGCAGGCTCCCCATTGAGCAGGGGGCCTGATGCAGGGCTCGATCCCAGGACTCCAGGATCATGATCTGAGCCGAAGGCAGATGCTTATCAACTGAGCCACCCAGGCGCCTGTTCTCTATTAATATCTGTTTCTTGGTTTGCCTCTCTCTTTTTTTCCCCTTTGCTCATTTGTTTCTTAAATTCCACAAGTGAAATCATATGGTATTTGTCTTTCTCTAACTGACTTATCTCACTTAACATTATACTCTATAGCTCCATTCATGTTGTTGCAACTGGCAAGATTTCATTCATTTTTATGACTAATAGTCCATTGTATATACATACACCAAATCTTCTTTATCCAGCCATCTACCAATGGACACTTGGGCTACTTCCTTATCTTGGCTAGTGTAGATAGTGCTGCTATAAGCATGGGGGAAAATTACCCCTTTGAATTAGTATATTTGTATTCTTTGGGTAAATACACAGTAGTATAATGGTTGGATCATAGGGTAGTTCCATTTTTAACTTTTTGGATAACTTCCATACTGTTTTCCAGAGTGGCTGCCCGTTTGCATTCCCTCCAACAGTAAAAGAGGGTTCCCCTTTTTCCACATCCTCACCAACACCTGTTGTATCTTGTGTTGTTGATTTTAGCCATTCTGATAGGGTGATACCTCATTGTAGTTTTGATTTGTATTTCCTTGATGATGAGTGACATTGAGCATCTTTTCATGTGTCTGTTGGCCATCTGTGTGTCTTTTTTGGAGAAATGTCTATTCATGTCTTCTGCCCATTTTTAATTGGATTGTATTTGAGTGTTGAGTTTTATAAGTTCTTTATATATTCTTGGCTACTAACCTTTTGCTGGATATGTCACTTGCAAATTTCTTATAGGAGCCACATTTTGTTTACTTATTTTTTAAAAGATTTTATTTGACAGAGAGAGCACAAGCATGGGGAGCAGCAGGCAAAAGCAGAGGGAGAGGGAGAAGGGAGCAGGGAGCCTAATGCAGGGCTTGATCCCAGAACCCTGGGATCATAACCTGAGCTGAAGGCAGACACTTAACCAACTGAGCCACTCAGGCACTGAAAACTCCTACTTTTTATATGCATACATAGTAGGTATTCTTCCAATTTTTCAGAAGATGTTTTATTCTTATAGCACATCACTAGTGTTGTCTTGGGTTACTGTGGTTTTCAAGTGCTCCCACTGGTGTGTTAATTAAAACATTTATACGTTATTATTTTTTTCTCATAAAGTTATCTGTGGTTGACATTTTGTTATTATCAAGTTCTTTATTCCCTAGAAAGTGAGAATATGTAGACTAAGAGGACTTCCTGGTCTTTTCTCCACCTAAATAGGTTATATCGTTAGAAAAAAAAGAAAAAAATGAGAGGAGTATATGAATCAGTGGCCTGACCTAGACTAACATTGTGTATGGGGTTTTTTGTAACTAGTAAGATACAATTGTAAAACACAATTAAGAGAGCTTCTGTGACCAAGAAATAGAGTGATGCTAACCAGTTTGCATAAATCTATTATGTTGAATGCAGAAATGTTGGGTCTCTTATGACCTCATTGTACAAGTATGCTTTGAAAGTATTTCTGGGGTGTTGTTGCTTTTCTTTCTCACATTAGCCTAACTCTACTGTTACAGAGGAGTGATTATTTTTAAACCACATAAAAAAGAGCTTTATCGTGTTATCATAGCTACATCATTTCAAGACAGAAAAAAAATGATTTCAGATCATCTCCTTCTGTTTCACTACATACACATTTACTGTCTCTAGACTCCAAGGATAAGTGGATAAATGTGATGGTTCACATTTGCCCTGTAACTACTGAGAACTGATTTTCTAAGGCAAATGTTTCTATTCCTTTGCTTTAGCTTTACCAAATGATCTGAGCTGAAGTAATCTTTTAAAATGGCTATGATGCACTCAGTGTTTTCGAAAGCAGAGCACTGTAACCATTTAGATCCTTCATCATTATAACAATGCGTCCAGTGGCTCTTCTTGTAGAAGAGCATGAAGCTTCCATTAAGTGTTCTCTGAATCCACTCAGAGATAGGCCAATCTATTGCCCTCTGGACTAAGTATTCATATATAAGATTTGAAAAATATTCAGAAGCACTGCCAATCAGAGAAGAAAAAAAAGCCCCACATGCCAGTTTTGATAAGAAAGAGATGTTCTTTAGAGGGTCCTTAGGAGTTTCAGGGGGGTTCCCAAGGGACGGTGAAATATACAGACTATTAGAAAAAATAGCTAGGAGTTCGGGATTCTAATAGCAGTCCTCCAAAAACCACAAGTGTTAATTTAAAAAATCTATAGGAAAAAAAGATTAAGAAAAATAAACTGACTGTAGACTAATAAAAAAGCATAAATATTATAGCAATCAACTGTGCATTAGTCAAGAAGCAAGTGAAAGAAGCCCAGTGCAAACCAGTTTAAGTGAAAAGAAGACTTAATCTGTTCACATATGTGGGGAACATCTGAAGAACTTCTAACTTTGGGCATACCTGGATCCAGGATCTCAAATGATGGTTTCAAGAGTCTTCTTCTTATCTGTCTCTCCTTTCTGCTTAGTTTTGTTCCTTTCTATTTTATAGGGCATTTCTCCCTAAGACAGAAATATGGCCTCTGGCAAAGCAGGTGTAATTGCTGGTATCATTGTTCTACACCTTCAGTTCCAAAGGGAGAGAGAAAACTGTAGACTTCCAATTTGGAAAATTTCATGAATACTGATCACACTCTGTGTTGGATTCCTTGTCAAACTGGCCACTCAGGATAGTCACTATTTCCAGGGGGCTATAGTCCTGTGGTCAGCTTGGCCTGGCTCACAGACCTGCCCCTTGTTGGAGGTGATGGGAAATGGAGATAAGACACTGATTAGTATCTCCATCAGATCCACAAAGAATGAGGGAGAGGTGGTGCCTCAAACTGAAATAGTGCAAAGATGAAAATAGTTATATGTTTTCCAATGCTATTGAAGAAAATATAAATAGTTAAAGTTCTAATAATTCTGAAAATTGCTTTTTCAAATATGGAGATTTTGTTAAAGTAGTTTCTAATTCAGTAGGTTTGGTGTGGGGGTCTGAGATTCTTTATTTCTAAGCAAGCTTCAGGGACAACCCTTGAGTAAATTGGGTATAATTTTATAGCATCTGTTCATCAGAAAACCAAAGCAGATTATATGTGTGAGGTTGAGTTTTGAAGGTTTTAGATTTAATTATTTGAATTATTCTTTATTAAGAGTACTACCATACAAATTTTTGTGCTCTTTTGAATCATACTATTTTGTAACCTGTTAAGAGTCCTCAACTAGAAGGAGAGCAATGATTAACACACTTACCTTGAACATAGTTTGAGAAATACTGAAGTAAGATACATCTGGAATATGCTGTTCTCCTTAAGATATGATATAATGTGAGAAAGACAAGGGTATGGGACTAGGGCTGAGACTGTGGTCTGTGGTGGGGTGACACAATCATAGGCAAGGCTAGGACTGAATAGAACACATTTCCATGGTCAGTGGAAACAAGTACAGGTGAGCAGAATGTGACTTCTTGGTCCACAGCATTAGAGAGAATTGGTGGCTAGTAACAGAGCTCCATGTCCAGGACTGGGGCTTAGGGATAATATTCAAGTGATATGGGTAGGACGGGAGTGAATAGAGAGTCTAACATGAGTCAGGTGAAGACCAAGGTAAAGTACAGAGACTGGGAGAATGGGCAGATTATCAAGGTATTTAAGGCACTGGACTAGGGAGAAGGCAAGGGCTTGGTTTTGGAAGCACAGTTGAACTCAAGGTACCAAATCTGATATATGAAATGGAAAACAGGCTGGCTTGATGTCTGTTCCCTTAGTGTGCAACAGGAGATCTGCAGAACCCATGCTGGAAGGAGTAGAAGTCACGCAGCTTGAGAGAGTGGAAGGAGTAAATCCGCAAGTCCCAAATAAAAGGTCCCAGGTACAAAGGATGAATGTATTGACAAGAAATCAGATAAGTTATTATAATTGGAGAAAAGTTTCACGGCTTTTATGCATAGCTCTTTATTTTGATTTTATAATTTTTATATAATTATTATTGGTTAATGCATCGATTGAGAAAGAAATGTGTTTTCTCCACCAGAGTGGTGGTACTAGGTAAACATATTTGTAACCCAAGTCTGTATGATCGCCCAAAGGTTCTGCAAACAGAAATCAGTTTAATCATTCTACTGAATCTGAGATACTTTCTTTGAACTGCAGTATTTCCTCCTGGCTCATTGGTTAGCTGCAAAGGAACTTGCTTATGTAAGGGATGCCTCGGTGACTCATTCGGTTAGGCATCTGACTTTGGCTGAGGTCTTGATCCCAGAGTCCTGGGATCAAGTCCTGCATCAGGCTAATTGCTCAGTGGGAAGCGGGTTCTCCCTCTGCCTGCTGCTCCCCTCATTATGCTCTTTCTCTCTCTCTCTCTCTGACAAATAAATAATAAAATATTTTTTTTAAAAAAAGATAAACTGAAAGGCTTACTAGTTTTTAACTTCTTTGGATTTATTTCTTAACAGAATTAGGTTTTGGATAAAAAGGAGAAATCTGATTGGTCATCTACCTACAGTATAATGCAAATAATCAGAAATAATATACTCTTTGTCTTCAAACAGAAATTTCTATACCAAAAATTTATAGAGAAAATAAGCTCTCTAACAGTATATAGGATATTACAAAAACTTTAAACTTTAACGGATACTTGTTTTCTTTTCCAATTCCACCTTCAAAATACTGCCATTGCTTTCAGTCTGTACCTACTCATCCTTTCTCTCCATTTAGTCAGTACTGAGGATAGCCTTTGGAACTTTCCTGAGATGGGGAGGATCCCCAGGACTTCTTTCAAATTCAACTTGACATCACAAGGGGAGAAAGGAAATCAGGAGTAGTTTTTTATTTCCACATATTACTTAAGATATAAAATAGTCGTGCATATTTGATTTCTTTGGAAAACTGCTAAACCCTTTCATAGAAGGGGGAGAACAAAAGAATCTATGCTAAAGGCAACAGCAGTCATTGCAAGTTTAAGAAGTAATTCAGAGACAACATGTGCATTTTGTGGCAGAGGCTCAAGAGTAAGAAACAGTACATTTTGACTAGGGAATGCCAAATTAGCAAGTAGATACAAATTAAAAAACAATATGTCCCTGGTGATTCATGGTGACTCAGCTAAGATAGTACGGTAATCTTAGAATGTTTTTTGAAGGCCTCCAAGGTGAGGAGTGAGTGAGTGAGTGTGTGTGTGTGTGTGTGTGTGTGTGTGTGTAAGACAGAGGAAATCAATTTAATGTTTTTCATTGGGTAAATTAAAATTATGCAAATTTACTTTTCTTGGTTTTTACAGTTTAACAAATGAATAATTGACTCCATTAATTGGCCACAGAAAGCTGATGATGTACTTTTACTTTTTATAATAATTTTAGACAAATTTGTAAAAATCATGCGAAGATTTCATATATATGCTTCACCCAGCTTCTCCTAATATTAATTATTTATTAACCAGGATTAACATTGGTACATTGTTATTAACTAAATTATGAACTCTATTGAAAGTTCACCAGTGTTTTTCTAGTGTCTTTTTTTCCCTCCTTCTGTTTCAGGATCTAATCTTGGATTCCACATTGCATTTAGTTGTGTATCTCTTTAGTCTCTGTCAATCTTTAGTCTTTTTTTGTCTTTCCCAATACTGACACTTCTGAATATTGGTTAGTTTGTAGAATGTCTCTCCAATATGGGTTTGTCTAACATTTTCTCCTGATGGGGTGATGCATTTTTGGCAAGAATACCATACAAGTATTTTTGTGTCCTTCTTAGGACATAACAGAGGTACTTGATTATTTTTTTAAATTTTATTTATTTATTTGACAGAGAGAAACACAGCTGGAGAGGGAACACAAGCTGGGGGAGTGAGAGAGGGAGAAGCAGGCTTCCCACTGAGCAGGGGGCCCCATGTAGGGTTCGATTCCAGGACTCCGGGATCATGACCTGAGCCCAAGGCAGATGCTTAACAACTGATACTCAGGTGCCCAAAGTACGTGATTATTGATACATCTTATTACTGGTGATGTTAATCTTAATTGCTTGATTAAATTGGTAATGTCAGGTTTCTTCACTGTAAAGTTACTATTTTCCCTTTTGCAATTCATAATTATCTTGGGATATTTTGAAAGTAAGGCTAATACCATGTTTCTCCTCAAACTTCTGCCCATTGATTTTTTCATTTATTAGTAGATCTTGTCTGTAACAACTATTATTACAAGTATGCCCAGTAGTGATTTTGCACTTCTTAAATTCTCTCTATATTTATTAATTGGAATTCTATAAGGAAGAGCTGCCCCTCCTCCCCATTTATTTATTCAATTATTTGGCTCATGGATATTTATTTTATGGATTAAAATCTAATACTATCATCATTGATTTAGTTGCCAAATTTTTAAATATTTGGCCATTATGGAGTTTCTTCAGGTTAGCTCCTGTATCCTTTTGACTTATCCCAGCCTTTATTGAGAACTTCCTTGTTTTCTGGTGCCACAAGGCCACCCAGGTTCATCCTGCCCGGCCCCGGAATCAACCACTTCTCTAATGAGCCCTGATTCTTTTTTTTTTTTTTACGATTTTATTTATTTATTTGACAGAGAGAAACACAGCCAGAGAGGGAACACAAACAGAGGGACTGAGAGGGGGAGAAGCAGGCTTCCCGCCGAGCAGAAAGCCCGATGTGGGGCTCGATCCCGGGTCTCCAGGATCATGACCTGAGCCAAAGGCAGTTGCTTAACCAACTGAGCCACCCAGGCGCCCCGAGCCCTGATTCTTTTATTGGCTTTGCCCTATGGTCCTACACTGCTCTCTGTTCTGGTGGGCAGCCTTTTGGGTGTGATATCCCCTTACGCTGTGGGCTGAGTCTGTCAAGCCCACATCCTTAGATGCCATATAGTTGAATGCTAAGGAAGACTAAACTTTCTGGCTAACTTTAACTGTGTTGGTTATCCTGAGAGGTAGGGTTAGGGTAACTTATTTCTCTCTGCGGGTCTTGGGGGGAGTGTAGTTTGAACTCATAGGGGTAGAGATATCAAAGCACTCACAGTGAATGGATGGTTCAGAGAAGTATAAGCAGGCCAGGACTCAGCAGGAGCTCTGTCTTTGGGCTCTGACAATACTCACTTCAAGTAGCATTTAAACTTCCTGCTTTATACTTCCTTTCTGTTGTCTTCTAATACTTAAGTAAAATTTTATCCACAAGTTGTGGCTACACATAAGCTATACTTCAGGGATTTTAGTAGAGAGTCTGTCCTACATGGATAGAGGTAAAAAGAGAACAAAATCTTTGTCCTTGAGGCTTGAGAAGTTACAGTGAGGGGATTATAGGTAGAGACATCTGTGCCCAGTGTTGTGTTAGTCTCACGCAGTAGCAAGAGTGTGGTATCAAGATAAGGTAGTTATAGCAGAAAAACATAAAAACACTTGTAATAAAATATGGGGAAATTCTTTCAACCAAGGTAGCTTCCTTAAAACAAGCCAACAGGATCCGTTATAATTTTCCTATTTAGTGAAAGTGTGACCTGTGATCCTATGAACTAATTTTGTAGTTACAGGTTGCTAAAGCCTAGATATTAGGGAGAGACATATTAAAATGACCCTGGCTAGTTTTGATCCACCATTCAAGTGGGACCATCCTGAATTTTGTTTCTATCATCCATCATATTAATTATTCTTTTTGGTTATAATTCTGCTCATTTAAAAAACATGACCTTTTTCAACCTTCATCTAAGTCCAGAATAAAAATGTTGACTTACAATGGTGACTTGTGGCACTGCACTGTGGTCATCCTGCAGTTAGAGAACTAATGGCTCAATCTATATTTCTAAAATCTACTCTTTTTCCTCTTTCTGAACAAAGGAGATTCTCTTCTCATTCCAGGATTCTGGCACCTCTTCCATTGTCCATTAATTCTCTAAGATTCTGGACTCAGGGACTATGTCAGTACCTTTCCTCAAGGTCCAAGAATGTAATTCATTAGGGTACCTGACTGACTCAGTCACTAAAGTATGCAACTCTTGATCTTGCAGTTTTAAGTTTGAGCCCCATGATGGGTACAGAGATTACTTAAAAAAATTTTTGGGGGGCGCCTGGGTGGCCCAGTGGTTGAGCCTCTGCCTTTGGCTCAGGTCATGATCCTGGAGTCCCAAGATCGAGCCCTGCATCAGGCTCCCTGCTCGGCAGGAAGCCTGCTTCTCCCTCTCTCACTCCCGCTGCTTGTGTTCCTTCCCTGGCTGTGTTTCTCTCTGTCAAATAAATAAAATCTTAAAAAAAAAAAAAAAAAAAGAATGGAGTGTGGTATCAGGAGAGGCAACATTTAAAAAAAAATTTTTTTGGGGTGGGGGGGAGCATCTGGGTGGCTCAGTCAGTTTATCATCTGACCCATGATTTCAGCTCAGGTCATAATGTTAGAGCCTTGGGATGGAGCCTGGAGCCCTACGTCAGGCTCCATGTTCAGTGGGGAGTCTGCTTGAGATTCTCTCTATCTGCTCCTCCCTTCACTCATACTCACACATGCAGGCTCTCTCTCATAAACAAATAAATCTTTAAAAAAATAAAATCTTTTTTTTTTTTTTTTAAGAATGTAATGGGGTACCTTGGTGGCTCAGTCAGTTGGGCCTCCACCTCTTGATTTCTGCTCAGGTCATGATCTTAGGGTGATGGGACTGAGCCTCAGGTTGGGCTCTGTGCTCAGTGTGGAGTCTGCTTCTCTCTCTCCATCTGCTTCTCCCCCAGTTTTCTCTCTCTTCTGATTTCTACCTATTCAATAGTTTTACGAATAATTATTTAAATAGTTAAAAGATGAAGAGATTTTTAGTGGGGGTAGAGAGCAGAAAATACCTTGCATGTACTATGAACTCAACATATGAATGGATGATTACAGGATGAATGAATGAATGAATGGATTTCTGACCAATCTGTCAATCTGTAATAGTGCTACCATTGGGGTGTTGACAGTGAAAGCGCTTCTTCAGAAGAGAAATGGGATTTCTGATTTATATAAGGTATCATATATTACTAGGTAAGATGTTTTAAATAAAAAATAAAGCTGTTTCCTTTAGCTAACAGGAATATTATTTTAGCTAATTATAAATTAGTATTTAAGTAGATGTGTCAAAAGACCTTTCAACTTTTAAATGAACAGAATGAGGTTAAGACTTTTTTTTGGTCTGTAAACTTATTTAATTTTATTGCTTTTTATCATTAATATCATGGTGATTTATATGATTTCATTCAGGTCATAAAATCAAGATCTGTGAGATAATAATTGAAAACAAAATAAAAGTAGTGCTTGGAAGAAAAAACTGTGGATGACTACACAAAATCTCTAAGTCCCTTTCAATCTAACATTTTACAATTTTTAAAAATCAGCTTTATTAAGGTAAAATTTATAGACAACAAAATTCACCCATCTAAAAATGTAAATTTCAGTATGTTCTAAGACAAGGACTTTTTTTACTGGAAAGAAAAATACTAATTAGTAGATGGAAAATTCTGAGCTCTCTGTTATCCTTCTTTCTATTTAAATTCTTTGCATTTAGCTTCAATGTAAGTTTCATTATCATTACCAGGACTTTTTGCTCCATCTCTTGAGATCTCTAACAGAATTTTTCAGGCCACATCATCTTCATGTCTATATAAATTATTTGAGCTATTTCACTTTTTAAACTAGAGCATGGTGCTACTACCATATGCATGTTACATTAAGAAAGATTTTTCCTTTCATCTTGTCGGTGGAGAATCTCTACAACAAACCACTTTGTTTAGTTGTTCTTTTATCAGTTCAGTTTTAATTTAACTTTTGAATAGGCAATGATTCATACGGTTATGCAAATTAAAATATACAAACTATACAGTGCAAAGTCTCTGCTCAGTTGCTTCTCCAAACTTGAAACTACTGTTTATAGGTTCTTGTGTATTTTTCCAGAGTTTGTTTATTCAGATATGCGTATATATAAACATAAGTCTCAGATCCCATGTTTTAAAGAACTCTGACACCCTTTAACAATCATTTTCTCTAGCAATCAGTGGGCCATACTTTCTTTTATTTTCCTCTTAGAAAAAAAGGTCCCTTTTCAAAGAACTTTAGGGGCACCTAGGTGTCAGACTCTTGATTTCTGATAGGTTCATGATCTCAGGGTGATGGGATTGGGCCCCACATCAGCTCTATTCTCAGCATAGAGTCTGCTTGAGATTCTTTTCCTCTGCCCTTTTCCCCGCTCTCACTCATGAGCTCTCTCTCAAATAAATAAATCTTAAAAAAAAAAATTAAGAACTTTAGATTATTAAGACGAAAGTTTCCTGAAATTAAACAGTAAGATTCTAGGTATCCTTTAGTTATTTTCAATCATCCATTTGATTCATTCATTTATTCATTCATTCGCTCATTCATTCATTTAGCAAAAATCTATTGATTTGCTTGCTCTGTCAAAGATCCTGCAATAAGGTCATAGAGGATTACAAAGATTATGGATCTTGCCCTGGAAGAGCATGTAGTATAGTAAGAGATATAAGACATGAAGCTAAATAATTATGAGAGAGGTATAAAATGCCATAGCATTTCAGAGAAGGGAGAGATTAGCTCAATTCTATAGATCAAGGAAGGCTTTCAGAGGAAAATGACCTTTGAGTTGAGCCATGAAATTTGAGTCTACATACCTAAAGAGATGGAATGATGGAAGAGGAAGAAGATTCTCTGTTATATCTCAGCACTCTTGTTTTCCAATGACAGAAACTCCAAGTAGCTTAAACAAGAAAGAAAAATTAGGAGGGTACTACACTCATTCCTGTAACCAAAATCAGAATAGACAAGACTGGGGTTATCTTTAGTGTCAATAGCATACAAAGACTTTATCCACATTACTCTTTTCTGTCTCTCCTTTCTTCATCCTGTCTCTTTTTCTAACAGGCTCCTTCTTGTAACAGGTGATATTACTGCCAATAACTTTGGCATCATATTCTTATTGCTCTCTATCCAAGAGTAAAGAGTGAGTTACCCCTCTGCTTCCAATTTAGAAATTTTGAAAAGAACTGGCCCAGTTTGGTGGTTATCCCCTGCTGTGAGTTGGGAAGGGGGAGTACTGTATTTGCCATCCCCACAAGAAACACATTGAATTAGGAAGAGCAGTTCCCTAAGGGTGCTGCTATCAGAAGGTGGGAAGGAGCGCAGGGGAGGCACAAAGCACGGAGGTCCATTTATACCTGCAGCATGAGCAAAGGCGAGAAGGCAGCAAATTGCAGGCGGTGCTGTGAATATGGTGAGAAGCTCAGTTTTGTTTCAGAAGCAAAGCTTGGGACTTGCGTAAGGGAGCCAAGGCATTTGTGGTGCAAAATTTCAGTGGTATTCTCAGATGTCAACCCTGAACTTGTAGAACTCTGAAGGGGTGGGTAGAGGGAGAGAGAGGGGGACAAACCTCCTTAAATTTTGTACCTTAGGCACCTTGTTTGCCTTAGCCTAATCTTGGCCCTAATGTTCAACAGTGTTGAAGATAACGGGCTGAATAGTTGAGGCCCGAGTAGAGTGACCTTTGAGGTCACTTTTGATGGAACCATGCAAGTAAAAGCCAAACTGCAAGAGGTTAAGGAGTAAGTATCTAGTGAAAGTATGTATCTAGTGAAAAAATGGTGGCAAAGAATGCAGGCTACAGTCTCTATCACAAAGTTTGGTGGTAAAAGGAATGATAGAGAAGGAATTACAACTTAAGGGGAAAGCTGGGGGCACAACAAGTTTGTTTTACTTCATTTTATTTTTAATATTGGTGCTATCTGACCCAAGAAGCAGTCATCTACTTCCATATTGGTGCTATTTGACCCAAGAAGCAGTCATCTACTTCTCCCTCTCTCACTCCCCCTACTCCACTACAGGAGACCACTCTCTCTATCCACTCCTCTTTTCCCCTTGTCACATTTTCCCTAGTGCTGGGTGGCACTGGAGTAGCCAGTCATTTTTGCCATCTAGTACCTGGAGGGAACTTGAGTTGGGGATACAGTTTGGGTGTAGTGGTATATATTTTTTATGGTTTATTGTCATTTCTGTGTATTGTTAGGTTATCACTAGTTCTTTTGGTGCAGGAATGTCTTGAAGGAATATTCCTAATGCCTGTTGTGCTCATTTATGTGTCACAACATGAAAATGTAAGGGCTTTGATTACAAACTGGTTATTGAGTGTTGTCAATGCAAAGATTATTTAAGATTGGTCACGGTGCAAGGAAACTTGAAATCCATTCATATCTGAAAGAAACTTCACAGAGGCTTTCCCAAATTTGATACCAATCCAAAAAATTACATATGGCATTACCAATAAATTATGATACTGAAAGAAGCTTTTCCAAACTATGAATAAAAATATTAAAAATAAACCCATACTAAAGGAAAGACAAATTATCTTTCTATTCAAGATTGTACTGTAAAATTGTTGTCATATATAGAAGCAATCAAAGAACACACAGGAAAAAATAGGGAAAAAACTATTCTAGAAGTATATATGAAATTAGTAAAATGATTTTGTTATTAATTGGATTTTGTGACTTTTGCTGTATTTGCTAGGTTTTAAAATTTTGTAATTGTTGTGATTTCTTATTTACTTAAAAAAAATTTTTTTTAAGATTTTATTTATTTGACAGAGAGAAACACAGGCAGAGAGGGAACACAAGCAGGGGGAGTGAGAGAGGGAGAAGCAGGCTTCCCACTGAGCAGGGAGCCCGATGCGGGACTTGATCCCGGGTCTCCAGGATCATGACCGGAGCCGAAGGCAGTCGCTCAACCAACTGAGCCACCCAGCTGCCCCTTATTTACTTATTTTTTAAAAAAGATTTTATTTATTCGAGAGAGAGAGAGCATGAGCGAAAGAGCACAAGCAGGTTAGGGACAGAGGGAGTAGAAGGCCCTTGATACAAGGGGCTCGATCCCAGGATCCTGAGATCATGACCTGAGCTAAAGGCAGGCAGACACTTAACCAACTGAGCCATCCAGGTGCCCCTGTTGTGATTTCTTTTATTTTATTTTTTTTTATTGTTGTGATTTCTTATACCCAATTTTGTACTCATAATTGTATATCCTTTATCTTTTTTTTTTTTTTTTTGTATATCCTTTATCTTAAAGAGTATCCTCCTCTCCAAATTAGCTAATCGTTAAGCCCTATAAATTCTGGATTCTTCCCTGATCTTGTGGCTGAGCAAGTAATGTGAGCCCTAGTTTTCTTATCTCACAGGTAGGAATTATACCTGCTGACTCATCTTACGGTGTTCTTATGAGAAAGTGAGATGGTGTAGCACAAAGGACCTCATTACTAGTTATGAAGAGCCATACAAATGTAAGCAAACTGGGATCACTGCTTCTTCCTCAAAAAATAGGCCTCGCATTTTCCATAAGAGGTTATCTTTTCAGTAATCATACTTACATTTGGGGTTATCCTGAATTGTAGGATGGGCTAAGATGCCTCTGGAGAACTTCATGTGGATGACAAGCAGCCCCAGGCAGTTAGAAGCCTAAGAAAGAATGGTGTATTAGCACAAGTTCATCCATTACCACAGCTGGGAAACCAACATACTGGGTCCTCCCTGCTAGCGGTGGTGAGCAGAGCTGCTTCTAAAAACAGCACTTAGCATTCAAATTCAATACTATTCCAAATATGTAGATGACCTCTATTAAAACACAGTTTTTAAATAGAATTAATACAGCTTATTTCCTTGGCCTAGCATTTAACCAGGAAAAATGGATGGGAAAAGGGAAGTTCCATTCACTGAGCACTTAATATATGTGAGCAGATATCTGGTCTAGGTGCTGTATATTCGTTATTCCAAACAAAATATTCCTGGATATTATCAACCTCATTCTGCAGAAATAAAAGTTAAGGCTCAAAGAATAGAGTGACTTGCCCAAGTCCATAGTGATTAGGGTATTTTAAGCAAGGTTGTGATCCCAACCTTTCAGCTATTCGTCTACTGTTACATGTTGTTTTCAGTATAGTTTTTCTTTTCCTATGTGCTTGTCTTTTCTATTCCTATTGAATCTGGCTCATATAGTCACACTTGACTGCAAAAATAATTTTGTAGACCAGATGTCTAGTGTATATGCATAGGTCTTTAGTTCAAACGCATACTTCATCATGAATTTATGGAAAGTCAGGAGTATATCCAATGCAATAAAATATACCTTAAATGGTACTAATTTGAATAGACAAATCCTTAATAGGACGTTTAAATGTCCGAAAATGTTTGAAATGCATAATAAACTAGTTTACCACCAACCAGACTGTTCATGTATCAAATTAATATGCACAGTCTAAACTAAGATACTTGATTTCATACTAAAAAATTCAAGGCCAATCTCTTCAGTCTGAAAACAAATAGTAAGTCAACATTCTCAGGTGGCAGATTGACAGTGCCAAGCTAAAGTGACTTTCCAAGAGGCAGCTTTATATATATTTTATCAGAACTCAAAATTATACACAGTTCACTTGCTTCTGTCCATTAAAATTTAAAATTGAGATGAGTTTAGTAGCTAGTAGATTTTCACAGGGCTTTTGTCATTTAATATTTTAATGAAAATGCTTGTTTTTCACCCCCTGATTTAGCCTGAGCATGGAGGTGGAATGCCAATCCAAGATCTTAAAATTGGATATGTTGAGTTGGTGATTTTTTTGTTGTTTGTTTATCTTTTAATTTGTAGGTCAAGACCAAAATGGGGGAGGTAGGGCAGAAGGGAGAGAGAGAAAGAAAAGGGAAAGAAGTATTTTGGAAGGGGAAACTTTTATCATTCTATAACAGACAAAAATATTAGGAATTATATTTTATAGGGTTAAGAGGGTGTAACAGCTAGAATTTTTGAAACCTAAGGGGATTACTCTTATCTTCCTGTTTGAGAAAATGTGCATGTGAGAAGACATTTACATATTATGAACCCAAAGCCACAGGATTCTGAAAAACCATATGCTCAGAGGGAGTATCATCTCAGAGAACCTGACAAGTAGGCAAGAGCCAATAATCTAAAGTAAGTGAACTTTGGGTCCAGGCTGTATTTGTCATCTTTGCTGTTCAAATAAACTCAGAACTAGCAGTACTCCCCGACTAATTCAGGACAAGTTTCAAGGAAGATCCATTGTTTCGGTTTAAAACTATAGTGAGCACCTACTACTAGGTCAGGCCTTAGGTATAGAAAGATGAAAAAATTCAATATCTGCCCTTAAGGAGCTTGCACTCTGGAGGGGCAGGGGTGTGTCAAACATATAGACAAATGCACAACTCTATTACACGGTTTAAAACACACATTAGATAAGGTACGGTGAGAGCACTGGAAAGGAAATGGAAAGTCTCTGTAGGGAACCCACTGAACCAAAAAAGACTCATAGGAAATGGTACAGGCTTCCAGATGGACGTGCTAGCGGAGCGGAGTTCGTGCAGAGGAAGCGGAATCCCCCCTCCCCCAGCAGAGGCACAGGCGTGAAACTGCGGGTTCTGCTCTAGGATCGCCCTCTCACCCCTTTGTGTCCAAACAACGGGAGACGACCAGTTCGATCCCTGACGTAGGACAGGTCTAAAGAAGTTTGGGAATATAAATCCTAACAAATCGAGGACAAGCCATGATTTAACCTGAGATTTGCAGGAGCCAAAATGGGAGCCACCAAGTTTCTGAAAGTCGGGGCGTGGCTCGGGTGGTGACGGGGCCCTGCCTGAGTTTAAGCGTGCTGCTGCGGGCCTTTGGTGATTCTCAGGTCGCTCTGTTCTGGGTCCCCGCCCCGACGGCTGACCCGCGGATCCGCCTGGCGCTCCAAGCCTTCCCGAGGCCTCAGCGCCTGAGAAGCCGGCTCCCTGTGTCGGGAGCTCGCCAGCCTTCCGGTCCCTGCTTGCGCAACTCGCGTGGTGCCGCCCGAGAGCCCGCACTAACAACTGCGGTTCTCTGGTTCCCGCGCCCAAGGTGCTTACCGCTGCGGGACCAGGGGCTCTCTGCTCGCAGCCTCCTCCCACGCAAGCCCTAGGCGTCCGGCATCCATCCGCGCAGGCCCAGACCCGTGCTGCGGCCTCCAGGTGCGCGTCGCTCCATCTGGCACGAGGCGCACAGCCGCCATGCAGTCCGAGGCTACCAGGAAGCGCGCACCTCAATTGCTGCGGGGCGCGCATCTGTTTATCCTCACCTTGGTGTTTAACCCCGCGCCCTCTTTGGTTTTGAGAGATTTCTCTGCTCGAGCTATTTGAGTCAGGCACTCTTAACAATAGGAGTGGCTGCGGCCTACGCGTCTGAGAGCTTCCAGTACGTTGGACGTTAAAGGTGGGTGTGTGTTGTCACCTCACGCAGTCGGGAAGACACACCTTCCCGTGTACTCTGGGCCCACGATGGGCTTCTCCTGGGGGAACAAAGTTCGTCCCGAAACCCTCTTTCAGGGCTGCCTCCCTCAGGGAACCCACGCACCGGCGGTTCCTGCCGCCATTTCCCAGCGGGCCTCCAGGGGGCCTCCCGGCCGCGGCCTTCCAGTCGGCAGCTCCCGGCCCGGGGGCCGCAGCGCAGGGAGGGAAGCGCCTCGGCGCCGGGGCCAGTGCGCGAACAATGACCCCTTTTCCCCTCACTGCCGCCTCTTCCCCGACACCGCCCCCCCCCCCGTACCCCCAGGCAAACCTATTAGCCATTCAGGCCGACAAAACCCCGCGGCCCCGCGCTTTGTCCCGCGGAGCGCGGGGCCGCCGTCAGTAGCCCTGATTACGCTGAGCCGCCTGACAGCCCTGCGGGCCGCTCGGCAGACCCCCCATTCACTGCCGCCCCCGGGCTCCGCCTCACAATAGGAGCGGAAATCGTCCGCGCTCCCGCGTCCGGGCTGAATAGACCGAAAAGCTGCATCTCTTCTCCTCTAGCCCCATTCACATTCTCTTTGGATACAATATTTTTTTTCCTTTTTGTTAAAATTAGGGAGAGAGAACGAGGTCAAGGAAGATTTTGATTGAGCTCTTTGCCTGTCATTTGTTTAATGTAAACAAAGAGCAAGTCCTTCCCCCGCACCCGCCTCTCATCACCACCCTCCCAGATTTTTATAAACAAACTGGAGAAGGGAAGGGGGCGGCGGGCGCGGCGGGTGGAAGCGGAGTGGGTCATTAAAGTGGAGGAGTGGGGAACTGCGGCATTCAGGGAGCGGGAGCCATCCCGCTTTTGGTGGAACTGGCGGGTGGCTGAAATATTTATAACTGATCAAGAAGCCGAGCTGGGGCTGGTAGTTAAATCCACACATTGGTAAGATCCGTTGATTGTTAAAAATGCAGCTTCTTTCCACTCTGCTGGAGTAACTGCTTTTTGGGAAATTGTTACAGGAAATAAATGTAAAGAGAACACAGAAAGGAAACCCATCATAAGGCGATTTCTCCAAATTCGAAAACCTTCAGCATTGCTACTACCTGGAATTAAAAACAAACAAAAAAAAACCCTTTCTAGAACAGGATAAAACTGATACAGAAAAAAAAATCTTAAAAAAAAAAAACACGAAAACTTATACGATATCTGTCCAAGGGAGGAGTTGGACCAAGAAACATAAATATCTGTGTGAATATATGGACCAGTTTCTAACATGCGATCATCAGAGAATTGATTATTCACAAGAACAATTAGATGCCACCAGGTTTCAGATAAACATTTAAAAAATTCTTTGAAATAGTACGTCACTCTCCCTTAAGATTCTAAAATGAAATCAGGTAAATAAACCTACAGATTGGTGAAACAGAATACCTACTTTTCAATGTAATCCTTAGGCAACATGTTATTTTAAGCATTCAATATACTTTTAAAGGCTTTCACCAAAGCAGGAAGAAAAGTCCTACATAACTTTGGTCTTCTTTTTTACAGGGATGCCTGGGTGGCTCAGTTGGGTAAGGGTCTACCTTCAGCTGGGGTCCTGATCCCAGGTCCTTGGATGGAGCCCCACATCCGGCTCCTTGCTCAGCCTGTGGAGCCTGTTTTTCCCTTGCCTGCCGTTCCCCCTGCTTGTGCTTGCTTTCTGTCTCACTTGCTCTTTCTTTGTCAAATGGTTAAATAAAATCTTAAAAAAATAAAAATTATTTGTACAAAGAAAGCTTACTTCTTAGCAGTATAACCCTTGTTTCTCGGAATTTAAAATGGATATTTTCTTCTGCTTTTAGGCATCATTTGAACTGGTGAGTGGAATGAGATTTTTAGAATCTGAACTGCCATTACATCTTTCTACTTACTAATTCTTTCCCTGCCTTCTTGGAACATTAGCTTAAGAGGTAAAATTTATCTTCTCCAAATGCTGGTTTGGACAGCTCCTTATTTAGTACCAGGTGGGTCTGGTTAATGAGACTGGAGATCTCTTCATTTTTCTTTGAAGTGCAATACTCCTTAGCAGATTCAGGACTAGGGTAAGGCAAGGGAAGCACCTACCATGCAAAACTTAAGGAGGCACTCATTCCCAGATGCCTTGCACTTGTAGAGTTGCTGATCTTGAGAATGAATGCCTCCTTAAATTTTGTACTCTGGGTGCTTCCCTTGCTTGGTAGGAGTCTTGGCCCTGCTCCAGAGCATTCAAGGAGCTAGTTGTGTGTGTGTGTGTGTGTGTGTGTGTGTGTGTTGGGGGGGGTGTTCAAGGAAACAAAATAAGTCTTCAGGAAGCTCTCCCTAGCTTCCTGGACCCAGGGAAGGGCATTTGCTTGCTATCCTGAAGAACACTAGCTTGATCACAAAGACATCCCCACTCCTTCCATCTAGAGCTCTTGTGCAACAGAGTTTTGATTGTCAACAGTTCTTTGGATAAGGGCCCTCTACACAATGACAACAATTTATAAAGCCCAAATGAGGCTAAATCTGTTTAAAGTGATTTAGAAACTAAAAATCAGCCCTTATTCATATCTTGGGTTTTCTCAGATATCTTGCCATTTGACTGCTTTTTGTCTTCCATGACCTCACTTTTTATTATTATTTTTTTATTTGCACACTGGCACTTCTACCCAAATAAGTTAACAGTCTTCTGAACCAAGGGACACCTGCTAAGGACAGAGAGGTAAACTGAAAGGAGTCCTCTGTGTGTGTGTGTGTGTGTGTGTGTGTGTGTGTGTGTCAGGAGGAGCTCAAGGAGGGAAGTTCAGCTTAAGTGATTTAAAGATCAGTGTCAAATTTTATAATATACAACCCATTTCACTAGGGAAAAAAGCTTAGAGACTCTGGATAGCATTTACTTTTTTAGTGCAAGGACAGTAGGTTTTTTGTTTTTTATTGTATGTGCGCCTACAGGTACCTACACACTTTGGGAGGACAAATTAAATCCTAAGAATATTTGATAGTTTTAATTGAGGCCATTACAGAACAATGAGTCTCTAGATGACTTATTTCATGTTTAATACAGAGATCAGATTTTTAAAATGCCAGTCATTTCTTTGCAGCCTTACATTTTACTTCACCATGTCACATGATTACATCCTTTCCTTCATCTAAGTATCCCTTTTGTGGAAAATGTGTTTGATTAAAACCTGCTTCTGCATCAAGAAGATGTTAGTTTAGTTATTAAAACCTCTCCTATCTTTTGTCTTATTTTAATATGAGTTCAATCCTAAACATAGCATATACTCACTCTAGCATGATCATGGGTGCCCATTGCTTTTGTATGGGAGGAGTCTTGAAAGGAGATGGAAAACCTTTGTAATTGCAGAACCTGTATCAGAACAGGTTCTGCAATTAGTCTTTGCAATAGTCTTGCATTTATATAAAATAGGACTCATGACAAAGTCCCAAAGTTTGGCTTCTTAAATTGTTCCTGAAAGACACTGACACTTCATAAAAGTGAGTGTCAGGAGGACAAGCTATAGTAACCCGTGCTTGGGGATGTGTGGAGTTGCCTTATGAGGGATGCTCATGTTGCCAGTTTGTAGGTTTAAATATATCATACACACACATATATATACATACATACAATTTTTTGAGCAAGTGGTTATGGATCTGCTATGGGCCATTTAAAAAATATACCAGGAGACATCAAAGAAAGCAAAAGACTGTCCAAGAGCCCCTGCTTACCTGGTGAAAAGTATCTTTTTTTTTTTTTTTTTTTTTTTTTTTAAGGAATCTGAGAGCAGCTCACTTAATTAAGAAAGTTTGCTCACCAGGTTTTTATTGTTTGGCTTCTTCACAACGAACCCATCTGCTCCATCCTGCACCTTTAGAAACAGCAAGTTCCCAGGATATAGAGAAACCTACTAGGGCAGTCTCTTAAATAAGTAAATAAACAGCATATATATGTTTTGTTTAAAAAAAAAAACTTTAAAGCAAAAGTTATACGTATATAACAGCGTCCTTTCAACGTGAAATACCCACGAGCGATTTAGGGCAGGCGCTCAGCGTGCAGTTCCAGTTCCGGAGGCATCTTTGCAGCAAAAATCTTGGGAAAAAGCAAAACAAGGAGAACGTAGCGCTGGGTTGGGCCTCACCGCGGACCCCTGTGATCGCCGCCTGCCGGAGGGCGCCAATCGAGCCAGGCCGGGCTGCGTGGCGGAAATGGGCAACCCGAGCCCGCGGGTCCCTGGCCACCCGGTTTCGCAAGCAGTGGGTTTGCTTGGTCTCTCATCTTCCCTGTTTCATTTTGTCTTGTTTTTCCACGGGGTTCTGTTTCTGAGCGTGTTGGATGGGCAGTTCAGATGTCGCACTCGCTGTCGCTGGACGTGATAGAGATGGCTGAAGTGGCTGCCTTGCTGGATAGGCTGGCGGCCGGGCTGGCGGCGGCGCCCAGCGCTTCAGGCGTGCCCTCTTCCTCCGCCCTTAGAGCCCGTCCGGAGCCCTGCGACATTACCTGCAGCTGGAGTCTAGGGGAAGGAAAAGGATACCAGTCACAGCGCGTAATATAACCGCCCTTTGCCTCCCATTCTGCAGGCCTTAAACCCAGCGGCCAGCAGATATCCCACAGACCCGGGCAGTTAAAGTGGGAAAAGTGAGGCAACAGAGCCAGGGCCGGAGTCCGGGGCTGCCTCTCCAAGTAGACCTGCAGTTGTCTCATCCTCTTTTGAATCCTTTCTCGGCTCCCCATCCGAGCCGTAGGGCTCAGGTTCATTCGCGATTGTTGGCCGCCTTTGGGGGATTTACAATACTGTCAAAATAATTGAGGTGTGGGTGACAACGTATCAAGCTCCTGGGTGGGGAAGCCCCTTCCCAGCGTGCACGTGCTCCCGGGGCGCACCTTGTATCAGTGCCCTCGAGGCCGGGTCAAACCAGAAAAGGCTGCCTGAGGATTGCACGGAACTTTTCTGCCTAGGGGATAAGGTGGGGTTTCTTGTCCAAAACGTTTGGCTAATTAATATCCACCGGCTGCGGAACGAAAAGCCTCAGCTGACTAGCTTGCTGTTTTGAGGCAGGGTTTTTCAATCCTGAAAAGATGAGAAATCGACTTCCATCGGAAGTCCATCGGAAACCCTTTTCAAAGTATTAGAGAAAAATTTATCTGGGCTTTTAAAATGGCATTATTGCTAATAAGTCAGGCTTCACTTAATTGGAGCCTGGGCCCAGGCTAACAAAAATTGGCTTTGGACCTTGGGGTCCCTAATTATTGCTGGGATTTTAATTTTATTATTACCAATGCAGCCTTGGTTTGGCGACTGGAACTACTTGGTGGAGCGACACCCAGGCGCTGAGAACTAGAGAAAGAGTATGGGGAACTTAGAGCCGGGAAGGAAACCGTCCCCCTCCTCCCCGCCCAGGATCCCTGAACGCCGTGAGCTCATAACTGTAGACAGACTGAGCTCTCAAGTCCTGAGGATCCAAGTCGCCGGTCCCTGGGTGAGGGCGCCCGGGGTGCCTTCGCCTGCCCCGCCCGGGAAAGCGCAAGGCGCGTAGGCCTCTAGGTACTGACCTGTTCTTGGCTGCAGCCGCCCGGTCCCTTTGTCGGCGGTTTTTGAACCAGTTGCCCACCTGCGTAGGGGTCAGTCCGGTTGCCTGGGCGAGCTCACGCTTTTTGCTGGGGTTGGGGTATGGGTCCTGCAGGTACCATTCCCGTAGCAGATGCCGCGTGCGCTCCTTGAAACAGTGTGTCTTCTGTTCGCCGTCCCAAATTGTGCGCGGCAGCGGGAACTTCTTCCTTACACGGTACTTGTCCACCGGTCCCAGGGGCCGTCCACGCAGCTTCTCAGCCTCCTGGTAATGCGCTTCGAGCCACAGCGCCTGCAGCTTGGCGTGCGACTCCTTAGTGAACTTGTGATTTTCCAGGATATGGTAGAGCTCGCGGTAATTGCCACCATGAAAGGCCACGATGGCTCGCGCGCGCAGCACTGATTCATTCTTGTTGAGGGCCTCGCAGGCCGCAGGGGCCACGGGCAGCGACCAGAGGAAGCGACCCAGGCGTTCCACGTCGCCGCTCTCCTCCAGAGTCTCACATACCCCGGCCACTTGCTGGGGACTGAAATTCAAGATGGGCAACTGGAACATCGAGGCAGCACCGACTGCAAAGGGGGCTCTGAGCACGGAGCGGAACACGCAGCAGATGCCTGCGGGCCTGGTCGGGTGCACCAGGCTCTCCTCCGTGACGCGGCTTAGGGCAGCGAGGACGCACCGCCAGGGCAGCTGCGGCGGTGCAATGGCTGGGAGCTAGCGAGCTGGAGGGATTGAAGGATGTGCCGGCCCCGCCGCCCAGGTTCGGCTCGGCTAGGTTAGGGCACGCAGGCCGGCGAACTGGCGCCGCTACGGGAATGGGCGGATTGGCGGCGCGGGCGCCATGGAGACCCCCTGTCAGTCACCGGCCGGCTCTGCCAATCAAGACTGCGACCAGTGCGCCCGGGTCCTTTCAGCACCTCCCCGCTTCTCTTCAGCGCCCGCCGTTCACCCGTGGGCTTTTCCTCAGTATTTTCCAGAATCTGGAGGAGGAAAAGACTGGAGAGTGGCTAGGAGAAAAAGAGAGGCAAGAACAGCAGCGTTTCAACAGCGTTTCAACGTTCCTTCAACCTTCTTCCTCCCTCCCCCCTCCAGTCCCTATACCCCCCACCCTCAGCCAAAAGAGGCAGTAGGGTTACAGGAATCCACTTTGGAATGATGCGCTGCCTGGGTCAAGAGGTCTCTAGAGGACAATGAGGACTGGACCAAATCGAAATCCTCTGAGAATTTGCCAAGTTTAATTGTAACGAAACAGAAAACTTTGGGGGGGGGGAGCGCACCAATGGGGAGGGAGGGAAGTAGATCACCTAATTTTTTTCCTCAGCACCCATCCCCGCACGCCTTTTCCCCTTTTCCAGCTGCCAAAACAGCCCAGTGGGAAGCTAATCTGAAGCAGAAGGAACAGGACGAGGGATCTGTTAAGAGGTCAGTTTGGGCTCTCCCCAACACCTTCAAAAACCTCCTGAAATTTTAAATATGGGCTAGAACAAATCTCACACCTGATAACACAGGTGTTGACCCTAAAGTTAAACACTCAAGAAAGGGGTGTTGTACTCCCCTTTTCTTTTCGCCCTCCCCCCAAGTTTAATGGACTTGAACAAATGTACAGCATAACCATATCTAGAGTGATAAGTCACTGGTAGGTCAAGACAGCAATGTAAAAGCTTATTTCAAAGATCTTTTTAAAAAATATTGATTTGCTCTTTTTGCAGGCCGATTTTGCTCTCCCCTGTGTTTTCCCAAAGAAACTCAGTACAAATAAAATAGAGAAGGGGAAACCACAGCAATGGGAAGGGGAGCTGAAAGTGCTTTCTAAGCCGCTGAGTAGTGACCCCTCCTGCAGAGAGGAAGGACCTTCTTGACAGCTTGGCCTTAGGGCCAGCAGACTGAATTGTCAACTTTTATTGATTCCCAATTGACATCCGCATCATACCATTTTCTGAGGACTCTGTCAAAAGAAACCATGATCTCACCTGGGCTTGTCCACTTTGAAGAAAATAATTGGGAAAGCGGAGTCCAACAAAAATGACTGGAAAACCATCTTTGGAGGCCCATCCTTAAAGAAATCAGATAGAAATGTTAACCCCCGAACTGGACAGGGCTGGCCCTCTTTTCTTTAGTATCAAGTACAATTTGTATGCGGCTTGTACAACTTTGGTAAATCAGAAGGCAGATAGATAGCACAGATGGTTGGAGGTGTCGGGTCAGATTATGCTACGCCTGAGTGCAGGGCAAAGCTCGTTCTGATAGAAAACCCTGATATTATTTTCACAGATCTTCCCAGTTCACACACACACACACACACACACACACACACACACACACAGGCTGAGGTTGAGGTTGGTAGTGGAGGGGGTGAATCCCTGTGACCATTTACATTATTTTTTTGCGATTGCCAGTCACCGCCACGGAGAGGCTGTCTTTTTAAAGAGCTCCTGTTTGTTTTTTGTTTGTGTGTGTGTGTGTGTTTTGCTTTGTTTTGTTTTGTTTTTGTTTTTGTTTGAAATGAGGCAAGGCAGGGGCAAAATAGGGCGGTGAAGATAATGTCAAAGCACAAATCTTCTCTGGCTTGGGGAGATTTCCGAATTTGCTTGAGGAACAACTTTTAGTGAGAAACATCTCACGCAAGTGCCCCCCAAAAACGCAGTGTAAAAGATCCAGTGGGCCATGGGGATTGGGCAGGGGTAAAGCGGAACCCGGGAAGGCTGTATTCCCAGCACCTCTGGCCGGGAAAGGAAAGCATCCCCTTGCTCAGGATGTCTCTCTTGCCAGCTCCCCATAGCAGAATGGCCTCGCGATCTCCTTCTGTGCGGAAGAAGCCGCAAGTCTGGGAGACCCTACAGCTCCAGAGCCCAGAGAGGACCCCAACACCTGCACCTAGCCACTGGAGGTGAGAAGTCGTGGGTACCTCAGGGGACTGCACCTCTCTGCCCTTTTGCTAAATGGTTTGAAAACTGCAAATTCCCAGAAAGCTGGCTTCTTAGCCTTAGTTTTTGTGAGCAAAGTTGTGTTAATTTTCTGAGTCTGTGTGCCCTATCCAGGAAATAGGAATCTCCCATGTCTTGGATAATAGTTTTGCAAATATTAGAGGAGAGGGCACGTTGGCTTCTGCGTGTTTGGGACTCTGAGGCAACTGGGACAAAATCCTGGCTTGGCTAAGCTTTGAGTGGAGGAAAAAGGTGGAGGAAAAAAGGCGCTAGTTAGGTGTGGCAAGGTCTCAGTTCTGCCAGACGCTGTGTCTGGACACCGTGGGTGTGGAGGTCTGAGAAGTGTCTTGGTCTATGATCAGGAGATCTTATCTTCTCTATCACAGGGGACTTGGTTTAATTTTATTAACTCAAAGGAAATAAACCACTCTTGGGAAACTTAGGATCACATATTCATTCGTCACCTTCATAAACAGAAGAAATGTGTGCACATCCTCGCACCCCCCATACCTCCCCCCCAATCAGAGAAGCTCCCCTGGGTTCCTTAGAAAAAAAGGATTGTGGGTAAGGCGGTGACCCCCACCCCATCCTTAAAGCTCCAGATGAAAGCTGGACTTTGGGTTGACTTTTCTTAATTTTGCAGGATAGATTTTTACTAGTTTTGAAATTTTGCACCAACCCTCTGGGCAACCACCTGCTTGCCACTCCCAACTTTATTTTTCTTTTGCATTTGACGAGGAAACATAGAAAACTTAGCAGTGGCCCTTGGCCTGATTTGCAGCTTTCTGTGGTTGGTCTGCTGATAGTAGATTTAGGAGGCCTTGGGGCAGGCAAATGGTTGATTCTCCTGGGAATCCAAAGATGTCTATTCTTTTTCCTCCAGGTTCAACTTTATTTTACGGGGAAAAAATATGGAGAAAAAAAGCTTGTAGAAGACAATGCCCCTGGGCAGATTCTGAGTTTGATTATTCAGTGAGGCAGCAGCAGAGCAAAGTGCCCTTCCACCCCTCCAGAAAGTTGTGAGGTTCATACCAGAAATGTCCAGAGTGGGACTTTTTAAGCTTATTCGTGTTGCCCCCTTGTGTTGCGCTCTCTGATTTTCCTCTAGTGTAGAGGGACATGTGGAGCCTTGCTTACACCTTGCTGAATGATTTGCCAGTGATGCTTTGAAGTCAATACAGTCTTACCTCGAGATTCCAATCTCTTGTTTGATCTCTTGTCTTTGACTCTTCCTAAATCAAACACCTGGAAAATAAATGATATATTTTTGTTTTCTTTCCTACATAATTTCACAGTCAGGGATTTTAAGACTATAGTAATTGAGTGCATCTGAATTCCTTGATAAAGACCTATGTGCTGCATGTGAGAGTCATAGACTGGAAGACAATGAGGTCCTAGCCTTTTGTGTAAGTCCATTTTGATATTTGGGGGAGAGATCTTGGTTTTCCTTTCCTGGACCTCAAAGCTGTGTGTTGCTGGTGGGGAAGAACAACATAAAAAAAGATCTAGAAATCTTAAAAAAGAGTTCTACTGTCTTTGAATTTACAGTATTAAAATTTCATACTCTCAAACATTTATTCATAAGTTTAATATTCTGGCTTTCAGATAATACCATAAATATAGATATGTTTGTTTATGTACTTGATAGTCCAAATTTTTGGATTGTGGAATTAATTCAATATCCCAGTTTTTAAGTGCTGTCCTAATTAGCTCCCAAGGTAGATTGTTCTATTTCATGCCTTCTCTCCCTGCCATTATGCACCCTGTAACAAAGAACAGGGATGCCTCTTTATTGTGTATTCCTGAGAACAAACACCATTTGAGAAATATTTTGTAGATTTCTGGTGTTGTGAAATTAACTGGGAAAAAGTATTACAATTAAAATATTGATCTAATTTCTACGAGATTAAAATATTTTTGTTGTTATTTGCAAAATTATTTACCAATTATTTTTTAAATGATGCAAAATTGCTTATGTTGTTAAGCGGAGGAAATTTGTATAAACCCTAAATGTAGGAATTTGTACCATTTGAAAGTAATGATGAATCAGCAGTAATTAAAAAAAAAATGTTTGGCTGACTATACAACTCTGTTTTGACCTCTAGTTTGTGGTTAATCCTTGGCATTTGAATGCGAATTTGTATTTAAACCAAAGAGTATATTACAAGTTACATTCCTTATTTAAACTATGGTCTTAAATTCACTTTTCCCTCTTTCTTCTGCTTCTGTGGCATAAGTCTAAGTCTGCAGGGGGCTAACTATACCACAGCATAGCTTGCTTAGAGCTATGTATCAGTGGATTCTTGTATGAAGGATTAATGCTTAAAAATGTGACTAGTGTGTCAGTTATAAACACTTTATTATCAATAAGGAAACATTAGTTGAATGACTGAAAGAATGATTAATTTGTAGTTCTCTACTAGAACTTTATTTTTTTCCACAGCAGATTATTTTTTGCCATTTTCAAATCCAAGATCAAAGTATCTTTCTAAAATATACATAAAAACCTTAAAATTTAAAGAAGTATAAGAGTGTAAGTTTGTTTATGCCCTTTAAGATCAGCCAAAGAGTATTCATGTTAAATTATATGTGTGGCACATATATGTATCAATTACATGTAGTATTTTTTTTTTAAGATTTTATTTATTTGACAGAGAGAAACACAGCCAGAGAGGGAACACAAGCAGGGGGAGTGAGAGAGGGAGAAGCAGGCTTCTCGCCGAGCAGGAAGCCTGATGTGGGACTCGATCCAGGGTCTCTGGGATCATGACCTGAGCCGAAGGCAGTCGCTTAACCAACTGAGCCACCCAGGCGCCCCTACATGTAGTATTTTTAATTACATGTATTATATGAGTAAATAATTGTTTCCTTCCAGTACTGTAGAGCAAATAGAAACCTAAATTATGGCAATCCAGTTGGTTAGCAGAAAATAGTTTTAAAATACTGCATTATAAAAAGATATTGTTTGAGTAATTGGTGGGACATGCAACAATGGTTGAAAGTTATTGCTTAGCCCTTCTTTATTTTACAAATGAATAAAATATGAAGATCAAATATGATTAGTGGCAGAGATTGGTTTAAACACAAATTCAAATCTCTCTCCCTATATACCTTGCTTTCCTTGCCTCAGGAAGATGGTATAATTGCAGTTGAGTTTGTGCACAAAGGATCTGAATCACACATGAATATTTATTGGTGGCTGCCCTATGTAAGGTCTTAGGCTGTTTCCTGTTGCTGTGACTTTCAGAGGTTGGTGTACTTTTGAATCTCAGAGAGATTTAAACCATTTTGAGTCTTGTAAAGTTTTATGCCATTGCAAGCCCTAAAAAGGCTTTGAATCTCAAATGTGACTCTGGGATTTCTCTGAGGAGTGGGAACATTGGAGTCTGGATTTAACTGAAGACCTTTCTCTGAGTCATCACACTGTATATTACAGGAAAATGGGACTGAATCCAGCTTCTGGGGGAGGAGAGATTGGAGTTGAGGTGCTGTACGGCTTGGTTTAAGTAAAAACAAAACAAAACAAAACAAAAAAACCCAAAACCTGAAATCTTTTGTCAGATTTTTCAAAAGAATAACAGTGATGCTCACTAGCATTTCTATAATTAACAAACTGTCAACATTTCTATTACAACCACAGAAGTCTATTACAGACCACAGAATTGTGATAAATGTTTCTTTAGGTTTAAATGTTAGCCTTCATCTTCCTTTCAGCCTAACGGCAATTTTTGAAACCAATTTTGTTTCAATCATTTTGGATCAGTTGTGTGGTAATTTTGGAAGTGCAGATGCTCTAGGGCCACCTATTGAAATAAAGATTTTTAAATGGAAACACAGAGAGGAGTCTGCTTAAGCCTCAGTGGGGACCAGCTGCAAAGCTCTGGTAGGGAATTATATAGGCAGACAGTGGGAATAGATTTAGAAAAAAATTAAGGGACAGAGCAATGTGTGCATGTTTCCTTTAACAGCACATTTTTTTTTCAGATCCTTCAAACTATGGAATTTTAATCCTCTACTTTTTGTTTTGTATTTTACCTGTTATCACTTTCTCTATTATTACTGGCTTTGGGTGAAATTAGTGTAAAAGAATTTGTCATTACAGCTATTAAAATTTGGGGCTGAAATGACTTTTCGAAATTTAAGTATTTAATTTTTACCCTTCACTTAGTTAAATTTTCTTCCTCTCCTTTATGCTTATTTACTTTTTTATCCTTATCTGTCCTTTTTGTGGATTCTGAAAGTTCATATTTCCCAATGGTTGTAGTTCTCTATAGTGTAATGATTTGTATTTATTTTCTTTTTCTCTTTTCTCTTTGTTCTGACTCTGTAACTCCTTCCTTCTATTTCCTATTCTCCATTGCCTTTAAATACCTCCTCACTAAACTAAGCTTTGTTAAAATTGTGAGATAGACAGAGACAAAGTGCTCTCTCCTGAAAGTAGATGGGAACTGGGAGTTGTTCTCAGAGAAGAGGGATATAGTGTAATGATGTTTCTGGGAAGTGATGCTTCTCAAGCTAAACTTTGTGGAAACAGATAAAATAGTAGAAACAGCAAGGATTCTAAATAATTTAAGCTTATATCACTGCAGTAACCACATGATTTTAGGCCCTGGTTTCTTTACTGGATTATGCATGACTATTCCTTGCATAGCTCCTGGCTTACAGTAAATTCATAACAAGTATTAGTTCCCCTCTTGTGGAAAACTATCCAATTAATCTGCTAGTTTGACCCCCTATATTAGTGATGGCTTACTTTCCATCTTGTCCTTGGTCTCATAATTCCTTGGTGTTCTGCTTAGGTCTCGTGAAACTTTCCAAGCAATAAATTAGTTTGAAGTAGGCCTTCCTGTTCTGTGGACCATTATTTTTACAATAAGTTAGTCTAAAGAAGTCAATGCATAGTTTACAGGAAATTCCCCAAATGCTCACTGTATTAGTCTCCAGTAGCTGCTATAATAAATTACCACAAACTGGGTGACTTAAATCAACAAGAAAAATATTTTCTCATGGTTCTGGAGGCCTGAGTCTGGATCAAAGTTCAGTGCTCCTTTCAGAGGCTCTAGGGAAGAATGAGTTTCTTGCCTCTTCTAGCTTCTGTTGGCTTGCTGGCATTTCTCAATCTGTAGCCACATCTCTCCAGTCTTTGCCTCCTTCACACCACATTCTCTCTTCTCCTCTTGTTTCCTCTCCCCCCTCTGCCCCTCCCCCACCTTAAAAAATTCCAGTGTAGTTAACGTACAGTTATATTATTTTCAGGTGTACATTATAGTGATGCAACAATTCTATATGTTACTGAGTGGTCGTTAAGGTAAGTGTACTTTTATTCCCCTTCACCTATTTCACTCATCCCCCAACTTACCTCCCCTCTGGGAACCCTCGGTTTGTTCTCTATACTTCAGGGTCTATTTTTTGGTTTGTCTCTTTTTTTATTTGTTCATTTGCTTTTTTCCTTAAGTTCGCAGATGAGTGAAATCATATGGCATTTGTCTTTCTCTGACTTGTCTCACTTAACATTGTACTCTCTAGCTCCATCCATGTTGTTGCAAATGGCAAGATTTCATTCTCTTTTATGGCTGAGTAATATTCCATTATTTATGTATATATAAATATAGATATCTATATCTATATATCTCATCTTCTTTATCCATTTATCCACTGATGGACAGTTGGGTTGCTTCCATAATTTGGCTATTGTAGATAATGCTGCATCTTCCACACATGCTCCCTTCCCCCCCAGGTTTTGCTCTTACTCTTACTGTCTCTGGGAAAACTCCTTTGGCTTATAATTTGTAAATGCATGTGATTGTCTTTAGAGCCTACTTGTTTAATCCAGGATAAGCTCCTCTTCTCAAGATCTTTAACTCCATCATATCTTTTGCCATATAAGGTGATATTCATAGATTCTAGGGTTTAGGAACTGAATATATCTTTGAGGCCTTTTTTTTTTCTCAGCATACCATACCCACTTATATGACAAATGTGCTAGTCTCAAATGTTTCTTGGAAGTAAATTTAGAGAATAGAACATTATAAATTGTTAGTCTACAAGTAGGAAACTAATCCTTTTGGCTCTGCCATTACAAATTATAGACTTTTCAGGGTGCCTGGGTGGCTCACTCAGTGTCTGCTTTCAGCTCAGGTCATGATCTCGGGGTCCTGGGATGAGTCCTGCATCAGGCTCCTTGCTCAGCTTGCTTCACAGGGAGACTGCTTCTCCTTCTGCCTACCATTCCCTCTGCTTGTGCGCTCTCTCTCTGACATATAAATAAATAAATAAATCTTAAAAAAATTGTAGACTTCCCACCTCACCATTAGTCAGAGTCAAGATTGGCAAGATCCTAAACAAAGGAGAATGGTAATTAAATTCTTTATTTTCATATTAAGCTTTCTTTAAAAGCTTCCCTGGGACATTAACTGAATTAAGCAATTAAAGTAGTAGATTTAGGGCGCCTGGGTGGCTCAGTGGGTTAAAGCCTCTGCCTTCAGCTCCGCTCAGGTCATGATCTCAGGGTCCTAGGAGGGAGGCCCACATTGCACTGGGCTTTCTGCTCAGCAGGGAGCCTACTTCCTCCTCTCTGCCTGCCTTTCTGCCTACTTATGATCTCTGTCAAATAAATAAATCAAATCTCTAAAAAAAAACATAGTGGATTTACCTTATGGGATAAGATAAAAGAGCAGATTCTTTCCCTCTTTGCATATGTTTAGTATAAAATGAAAACATATAATGGTATTATGTTGAGGTGCAATTCACAGATACGAGAAGAAATTTAGAGTTTATTTGTATTTTTCTTTAGTTCAGTTAATTGAAATAATGATTTAGAAGTTCTTCAGTCATTTTTAGTCCATCAATGTTTCTCTTTCTTTTCCCTGCTCTCTTTGATTGTTCCATATGACTCACTACAGTTTGTAAACAAGAAACTTAATATTTCTCCCATCAAAATGCACTGTTTTTCCTACTATGACATTACTTTTCCCATTCTTATCCAAATACGATCAGACTTTTATTTTCACTTCCCCACTTTACTCCTCCTTTGTTATGCCAATCCCAAAGTTTCCTGAAATGGTATAGAACCTAGAGTTTTCCTTGAAGTGTACCCCTTCTGTTTTAAGAATACTTATTTAACAATAATGTCAAACAGTTCTAGGCAGTCTATTCTTACTATGAACACACACACACACACACACACACACACACTCCTCACCATTCTTCTTTCTGCTCTCATTCATTTATTGACATTTAGATTCTTTTCTCATGTATTTTCTTTATCTGGAGTGCTAGGTATGGGTTTTTTTTTTTCCTTCTGGAATACCTTTTTTTGTTTTTCTTCTTATAAAAGTAATACTTAACATAATAAATATCCATATATTAAGGTTATATGGAGTCAAAGGGCAAGTTTTTGTAATGTCATTATTCCAGAGATAATCACTAATAGTGCTAGGTGCATATCTTACAGACTTTTTTTTCCCCTTACCTACACAGATACACACTTTTCTCTTTTGACAGAAATGCTGTTGTATTATCTACACTGTTTTATAACCTTTTTTCATGATAATATTTTGTGAACACTTTTTTTTTTTTTTAAGATTTTATTTATTTGACAGAGAGAAACACAGCCAGAGAGGGAACACAAGCAGGGGGAGTGAGAGAGGGAGAAGCAGGCTTCCCACCCAGCAGGAAGCCCGATGTGGGGCTAGAACCTGGGTCTCCAGGATCATGACCTGAGCTGAAGGCAGTTGCTTAACCAACTGAGCCACCCAGGCGCCCCAACACTTTTCTTGATAATAGATGCATGTTATCATTTGGAATGACTGCATTGTATTCCACAACATATATGTATAACTTATTGAGCTAGTCTCTATTGATGTTTGTTTCAATCGATTCCAGTTTTTCTCCATTATAAACAATGAGGCATGAGCATCTTCGTGCATTGTTCAATCTTTTCCTTCAAATTCTTTTTTTTTTTTTGCAGCAAAAGTAGTTCTTTTTAAAAAATTTTGTAAATCATTTTATTTTATTTTATCTTTTTCATCATGATAAAGTGTACTCCAATCCTTGTCCCCCCACCTCCCCTCTAGTAACTATCAGTTTATTCTCTGTATTTAAGTTTGTTTATTGATTTGTCTTTTTCTTTCTTTCCTCGTTTGTTTTATTTCTTAAATTCCACATGGTATTTGGTTTTTTTCCTGATTGACTTATTTTGCTTAGCATTACACTCTCTACATCTATCCATATTGTTGCAAATGACAAGATTTCATTATTTTTTATGGCTTAATAATATATATTTTAAAAGATGTATGTATGTATTTATTTATTTATTTATTATTTGACAGAGAGAAACACAGCTAGAGAGGGAACACAAACAGGGGGAGTGAGAGAGGGAGAAGCAGGCCTCCTGCTGAGCAGGGAGCCGGAAACGGAGTCTCCATCCCAGGTCTCCGGGATCATGACCCAAGCTGAAGGCAGTCGCTTAACCAACTGAGCCACCCAGGCACCCCGGGCTTAATAATATTTTATTGTATATACACACCACATCTTCTTTATCTATTCATCTATCAGTGGACATTTAGACTGCTTCCATAGTTTGGTTATTGTAAATAATGCTGCAATAGGATAGGGGTGCAAGTATCTCTCTGAATTAGTGTTTTTGTATTTGGGGGGTAAATACCTAATCATGTGGTTCCAGAATTGTGGGGTAGTTCTATTTTTTAATTTTTGGGGGCACTTCCATATAGTTTTCGCAATGGTGTACCAATTTGCATTCCTACCAATAGTGCAAATGTGTTCCCCTTTCTCCACATTCTTGCCACAACTTGTTGCTTCTTGTGTTTTTGATTTTAGCTGTTCTGTCAGTTGTGAGGTGGTATCTCATTGTAGTTTTAATTTGCATTTCTCTGATACTGAGTGACTTTTCATGTGTCTGTTGGCCATCACTACATAGGTCTTCTTTGGAGAAATGTCTGTTCACGTCTTCTGCCCATTTTTAAATTGGATTATTTGTTTTTTGGGTATTGAGTTGTATCAGTTCTTTATATATTTTGGGTACTAATCCTTTATTTGATATGTCATTTGCAAATATCTTCTCCTATTCAGTAGGTTGTCTTCCTTCAAATTCTTGGAAGTGAATGACTGGATTAAAGGGTTTACACATTTGAAAAATTGATACATATTTCCAAATTGTCATCCAAAAGGATTTTTACTTCTACTTCTACTGTATAAGAGTTTGAGAGTATAAGATTTCCCCCCATGCCCTGGCTATTGTTATTCTTTTAAATCTTTGCTATCTTGATAGGTAAAAATGGTTTTTCATTTATAATAGGCATTTCCTGATTATTAATAAGATTATATTTATATTTCTCCTTGAGAATTTTTTTTTTAAAGATTTTATTTATTTGACAGAGAGAAGCACAGCGAGAGAGGGAACACAAGCAGGGGGAGTGAGAGAGGGAGAAGCAGGCTTCCCGCTGAGCAGGGAGCCTGATGCGGGACTCGATCCCGGGTCTCTGGGATCATGACCTGAACCGAAGGCAGTCGCTTAACCAACTGAGCCACCCAGGCGCCCCAAGAATTTCTCAATTAAAACCCTTCCTTAGAATATTTTTTCCTTTTTTTCATTTGTAATATTTCTCCAAACATTAAAGATCTGTCCTATATTGCAAATGTTTTTCCCTGTCTTATATTGCAAATATTTTCCCCATTTTTTTCACTGTCCTATATTGCAAATATTTTTCCCACTTTTTCACTTACCCTTTAACTTTATGGTGTTGTTTTTCCTGTAAGTTTATAATTTTTATACAGATCTATCAAATCCAGTTCCATTTTGGGTGCCATACTTAGTACTGCCTACCTTTCAAATTAAAAAATAATCAGTATTTTCTTCTCCTACTCTGCCTAGTTTAAAAACAAAAGTTTTTTTCCCTTCAAATCATTTTCTAATTCTTCTGCCATTATTTATTGATTGACATTCATTTTCCATGGATTTCAGGTGCCACCATTATCACATACTAAATTTCTATATATACATACTTTCTATATATATATATATACACAGAATATATAGGTATTCTTTTGAACCTTTTATTCTCTTTCTTTGGTATGTCTATTTTTATGATCTCTGTAGTTAAAATACATTTTAATATTTGATTTGGCAAATTATTCCTCAGCATTTTTTAAAGAAAAATTCTTTGGCTGTTCTGTGAATGTTTTCTTCCAGATGAAAGGTGAGTTTTGTCAAGTGTCTTTTTGACACCTGCAGAGAGTCCAGTGGGAGTTTTGTGGAATTGTGTGTGTTTGCAAACTGGCCCCATGCATGGAAGGTAGAAAGAGACAAAGGAAAGAGGCAGATTACTCCAGATTGGCAGGTGGCAGTTTTAATAAGTAAGCAGGCAGTCGCAAGATGAACAGATCTCTGCACCTGCCTACCAAATCTTAAAAGTTTATATAGAGGTCTTGATTGGGTTCAATCATGTATTCAGTCCAGATGATCTCAAAAATACCTTACCCTCTCAAGGCTGTGTCCTTGAAAATGGCTTCCATTGTGAAAATGGTGGGTAGAATTTACATTCTAAGGGTAGAGACTAGGGTGAGGAGGCTCCAGTTGACAGGTGCAGGTCTTAGGTCAATGGGTAGTCTTCTAATGTCTTCTCAATGACCTTCTCCAATACTCCATCCCTCGTGACTTCTCTTACAATCTTACACATACCTCTCTTCCACATTATGCCCTGAGAAATCAGTAAGAGATTTCACTAGCATAGAGATGGCTTATTTGGTGGCTATCTGGCCATCCTGGTAAGATATTCCATTGTAAATTCCAGTAGATGATGCCTTTCCGAGGTATAAAGGGGCTTTAGTGTTCTCAGCAGCATAGTGTTTTTGTTTTGTTTTCTTTTTTTTAAAAAAAAGATTTTATTTATTTATTTGACAGAGAGAAATACAGCCAGAGAGGGAACACAAGCAGGGGAAGTGAGAGAGGGAGAAGCAGGCTTCCCGCCGAGCAGGGAGCTCGATGTGGGACTCGATCCCGGGTCTCTGGGATCATTACCTGAGCCAAAGGCTGTCGCTTAACCAACTGAGCCACCCAGGCATCACTTCTTTTTTATGATTCTTTCCATGTAATTTTACATGACAAATAAGCCTGATTAGTCTAATATATCCCTTTTGTAAGGAGAGAGAGCACATCTTTTGAGATGTTCTAGGACCCTTCTGCAAAATCACAAAGTTAACTCAAGGTCAATAAAACTTTATTTAGAATTTGATTTTGGGGAAATTTGTCAAAATTATCAAAAAGTTTAAAACTACTGGATTACATGATACAATACTTATAACCAAAGTGACAAATGAAGACTTTGAATACCTAGGAATAAACTTAACCAAAGAGGTGAAAGATTTGTACTCTGAAAACCGTAAAACATTGCTGAAAGAAATTAAAGGCAGCACAAAAAAATGGAAAGATATTCCATGCTCATGGACTGGAAGAATTAATATTGGTAAAAATTTCATACTACCCAAAGCAATCTACAGATAGAATACAAACCATATTAAAATACCAATGGTATTTTTCACAGAACTAGAAAAAATAATACTAAAATTTTTATGGAACTACAAAAGACCCCAGATAGCCAAAATAATGTTGAGGAAGAAAAACAAAACTGGAGGTATTGCAATCCTAGATTTCAAGATATACTAAAAGTTATAGTAATCAAAGCAGTGTGGTACTGGCACAAAAATAGACACAAAGATCAATAGAACAGAATAGAAAAATAATCCATGACAAAGCAGACAAGATATACAATGGGGAAAAAGTCTCTTCAATAGCTAATATTGGGAAAACTGGAACGCTATATGCAAAAGAACAAAATTGGACCACTTTCATACACCGTACACAAAAATAAACTCAAAATGAATTAAAGATTAAATGTGAAACATGAAAGTATAAAACTCCTAAAAGAAAACATAGACAGTAATTTCTTTGATATTGTCCTATAGCAACATTTTTCTAGATATGTCTCAACCAGCTAGGGAAGTAAAAGCAAAAATAAGCCATTGGGACTACATCAAAATAAAAAGTTTGTGTACAGTGAAGGAAACCCTCAAAAAATGAAAAGGCAGCTTACTGATCGAGGAAAGATATTTCCAAATGATATGTTTGATAAGCAGTTAATATAAAAATATACAAAGAACTTCTACAATTGGATGTAAAAAACTTCAGTCTGATTAAAATATTTGTAGAGGAACTGAATAGATATTTCTCTAAAGAAGACATACAGATGGTCAACAGACACAGGAAAAGATGATCATCATCCCTAATCATGAGGGAAATACAAATCAAAACCACAATGAGATATCACCTCACACCTGTCAGAATGGTTAGTATTAAAAAAACAAGAAATAACAAATGTTGGTAAGGATGTGGAGAAAAGGAACTCTTAAGCACTCACTATTGGTGGGAATGTAAATTGGTGCAACCATTGTGGAAAACAGTATCGAGCGTCCTCAAAAATAAATAAATAAATAAATGAATAAATGAATGAATAAATAAATAAATAGAAAGAAAGAGGACCCAAATAAACAAATTCCAGTACTGGGATTTACCCAAAGAAAATGAAAATACTAGTGAAAAGATATATGCCTGGGTGGCTCAGTTGGTTGAGCGACTGCCTTCGGCTCAGGTTGTGATCCCGGAGACCCGGGATCGAGTCCCATACCTGGCTCTGTGCTCAGCGGGAAGCCTGCTTCTCCTTCTCTCACTCCCCCTGCTTGTGTTCCCTCTCTGGCTGTGTTTCTCTCTGTCAAATAAATAAAATCTTAAAAAAAAAGAAAAGAAAGAAAAGATATATGCATCCCTATTATATTCAATAGCTGAGATATGGAAAGAACCCAAGTGTCCATCAATAGATGAATGGATAAATATATATATTATATATGTTATATATATCTATATTTCTAATATATGGAAGAAATAAAGGTTGCCTTGTTTCTCTTAAACACACACACACACACACACACACATAATGGACTAAAATAATAAGAGTATTTTGCTATTTATAACAACATGGATGAACCCAGGATGTGCTAGTTAAAGTGGAATAAGGCAAATATCATATGCACTTATACATGGAATAAAAAAAAACAAAATAAATGGATAAACAAACAAACAAAAGCAGAAATAGGCCTGTAAATATAGAAAACAAACTGATAGTTGCTAGAGTGGAGAAGGGTGAGGGGATGGACAAATGGGTGAAAGGGAGAGGGAGATACAGGCTTCTAGTTGTAGAATGAATGAGTCGCAGGGATAGAGCACAGGGAATAAAGTCAGTGATATTGTAATGGCATTATATGGTGACAGATGGTAGCTACACTTGTGGTAAGCATACAATGATGTATAGACTTGTCAAGGCACTGTGTTGTACAGTGAAAACTAATGTACTATTGTGTGTTAACTATGCTTCAATAAATAAAAATGACTTCAAAGGCAAATACAGAAAGTTACGTAGTTAGAAAAATAACAGCTCTTTTAGTAGAGAAGACTCCATTTTTTTAAGTAATCAAAGACTTAATACAGACAACATGAAGTACAAGAAATTATTTTGATAAGACACAGAATCTATGTTTTCTAGGCAGATTACCTAAGAGGTAAAACATTTCATAATTCCATCAAGAGCAGACAAATAGTCCAAGAAAATGTCCTTTTAGCATATGAAAGAAAATTAAGTTTCAGTTCTATATAGATACATTACTAATTTTAAAGCTTATTTTTCTTTAAGCTAATTAAATAGAATTCTTTTACAAATTAATTTTGGCACTACCCTCTGGAGGCAGAAAATCATCACATATACATAACATATATCAACACACATATATAAGAATACAGACAAATTCAAACAGAGACCCTATAGCTTTCATTCCAAAACTTTATCCATGATTCAGGTATAACAATATAAAACTCACTGCTTTACAAAACCCAAATGTGTCTCTGGTGGAACAAGTTAAGGTTCCCCACTCACAGGGCTAAAGCTTTTTACTAATATTTGTGGAGATGATTTTTAAGATTTGTATTTCCCCTTTACCAATAATCTTTTATTGGTGGACTAGATTTGGGATAAGGGAGTTTCTCTAGCAAGTCTGTATTTTAAAAAACTTCTTTGCCCTCTTTTTCTTCTCCATTCTCAGTCAATTGTGGGCAGTATTTTAGTTCTCTATGGGGATGTTTATATTTCAGATATGGTAAATTTATAAACTCAAGGGACAAAGAAAGAATGCAAGTTTTCTCCTAGAAGTTTTGGGGTATATTTTTCTATTTTTAGAATTCTAAGGTAATTACTGTTTAAAACTCTCCTTCGTATTAGGGATCAGACAGCATGGGACACTCTGTCTATATCATTAATAACCACAATGTCCTTCCCTTTGCTCTCCTCACTTTTCGAGTAATTCTACCTTTTAGTGTCCTAATCAGGCTTTAGCACAGCTGCTTGGATCTTAATCTGTGGCAGTTTATGCTCTCCTTGCTTTGTAAAATGGAATGCAAAGGTCTCCAACTTATTATCATGCCTTCCCACTTAGTCCCCAGCTCCAAAGCTAGCAGAGTAGCAGACAACTGCATGTTTTTCTCTAACTTCAGCTCTTTTTCCATCTTTCTTTTTCTTCTTCTTCTTTTTTTTCTTCTTGCATCTCTCTAACTTTAACTTCAGTCTCTCATTCGGCATTCATGGCCACAATAGAGACCAGTCCACTGTGACAGCTGTTTATTTCCCTTTGCTCCGGTGCACTATGCAGTTTTGTGAACAAATGCTTTAAAACAGCTTGCATTTTTGGGGTTTCATATTCTTTTTCAGGGGTCCATAAGCATCTGACATGTGGGCCACTCTGCCCTTAGAGTTCTTAGAGGTCAATAGTCAACTTGAAATTTCTCCTTAGAGGGCAATAGTCAACTTGGAAATTCACCTTGGGAAAGAGGCAGATGCCTCTCTCAATCCCTCTGCTTGTGTTCCCTCTCTAGCCATGTTTCTCTCTGTCAAATAAATAAAATCTTTAAAAAAAAAAGTCCTTTTAAAAAAATAAAAAATAAATAAAAGGACTCTGCAGATGCCTCTTTCCCAAGGTGAATTGTTGGTTCAGAAACTTACTCCTATGCACAGAGGGCAAGAGAGACCAAAGAAGGAAGCGGACCACTTCAGATTGGTAGATGGCAAGTTTAAGGTAATTTACTTATGAGGCTTGTCTCAAGTGGCACAAGATGAATAGATCTCTGCAATCAAATGCCAAATCTTAAAAGTTTTCAAAGGCCTTAACTGGGTTCAGTCATGTATACAGTCCGGTTGGTTTCAGTAACACCTTATTCTCTCAAGGCTATGTCCTTGAAAATGGCTCCTGTGGTGGGAATGGTAGGTATCCCAAGGATAGGAAAGGGATTGAGGAACCTCCAAGTGCTTGGATCTAGCTCACAGTTCATCCAGCAGTCACATCCTCTCAATGACCTTCTTCAACAAATTGTATTACATAATAGATTAATTTGGGATAAAATACATCTTTATGATATTAAATATTCTCATTCGGCTACATAGAATGTCTGTCATTTATTTAAATGTTCTTTTATGTCTGCCAATAAGATTTTATAGTTTCCTTATATAGAAAAAGCATATATGAGAACTGAAAAAGTATCATGGTTTGAGATTATTATTGTAAGGGTCTTAAGTCCTATACAATTTCATAGATTTTGAAGGCATCATTGTATTACAGCACTGTACAATAATTAACATTTGACATTGTTTAAAATAAATGAAGAAGTTTTTCTGTTGATTGTCCCTGAGTTGGTAGATACAGATAATTGGAAGTGGAAGAGGAGCAGAAAATGAGATTATGGCTTGTAAAATTATCCAGAGCAGGGCGATGGTAATTGGCCTCTCCTATCCCGCCTTACTCATATGAATGTATCCAGACTGAAGCCTAAGAAATAGTCTGTAATGAAATTGAGTGATTAACTCGGGAAGATATAGGTCTCTCACAGGGGTGTTTGTGCTTACTCTGGGCTTAGAAATTATGCTAGCTCATTTAACAAGTAGTAAGGCACCTGAGGGATTTAATGATATGATGAAGAAGACATATGATTCTTCTCTTTTTGGGGGGAATAGTACAATTGAAACAAATATGTGTAAGAAATCATGGATCAAATATGAAACAAAATAAATCATGGAATGATTAAAATTAATTGATGGAGACCAAAGAAAGAAAATTTAACTAACTTTGATGCTTGGAAATTTGTTGCAATCAATTTTCAAATGGCATGTGTAGCAACAAAATTTTTTTATTTCTACTTCTCTGCATTTAAAAGGACTCTGTAGGGGCACCTGGGTGGCTCAGATGGTTAAGCGACTGCCTTTGGTTCAGGTCATGATCCTGGAGACCTGGGATGGAGCCCCACATCAGGCTTCCTGCTCGGCAGGAAACCTGCTTCTCCCTCTCTCAATCCCTCTGCTTGTGTTCCCTCTCTAGCCATGTTTCTCTCTGTCAAATAAATAAAATCTTTAAAAAAAAAAGTCCTTTTAAAAAAATAAAAAATAAATAAAAGGACTCTGTAAGTGCAGGCAATATAAACTGAACTTAGACTATCTTGAACAAAAAGGGAATTTACTGACTTATAGAACTGAAAATCCAGGGGTAACTGACTCCTCTATACCTTGTTTCTGCTTTTGTTTGTGTTGCTGTCATTATAGGGCAGGGTTTTTTATATGGAGAGAACAGTTAACAGCTCTAGCCTTACATGGTTTTTGGAGTTCAGTAGCTTAGGGAGACATTTTTCTTTCATCATTCTGCACATATCATTTAATGAAAGACTGGCCTCAGAGATGAAGTACTGTGATGGGCCAGGCCATTCCTGGCCTGATCACATGTCCATCCCTGAGATGAGCCCTCTGGGAGCTAGATACATAGTGTTATTGGTTTCTGTTAAGAAAGAGGAGTTCTGTTGTTTGAGAAGGACATTAAAGGAATGTCCTAAGCCTTCATTTCTCTAAATTTGATTTAACTGGGTCAAGAAGAAACTTTCCAGTTGAGAGAAACATTGAACACAAAGCCATGGAAGCTTAAATAAGCACAGAGTCTTCATGGATCAGTGAGGGAATTGAGCTGCTAAAAAGAGAGAGATTTTGTTGGGAAATAAGGTCAAGGCCAACTTATAGAAGGTCTTAAAATTGTGCAGACATTCCTATATGAAGCAGAAGAAAATATAATCATTAATTTCTTTCAAATTAGATGGGTACCATAGTGAGATAGATACAAGAAAAATCAGAATTATTATAGGATGGAATAGGTCAAAGATTGTTCCAGTCTGTCATAGTAATCCAGATAAGAAATGATATAACTATTTTTTGAGCACTTCTCATTCATTCATTTATAAATTAAAGTACCTGCTGAGTGTCTGTCTTGTGTCAGGCACTGGCTAGCTGTTGGGCATACAATAATGAGTAAAAATCTTTTACATTATGTGATGTAAAAGATAGAATAAGTGGGTAAATTAAAATTTAAGATCTCATTTAACAGGATTTTAGAAGTAATTAGATATAATTGAGGGAAACAGGATTACAACAAAAACAAAGGTATATGAACAGTAAAACAATGAATGGGTTGAATTAACATTAAATGGTGCCTATAAGATCTACAAGAACAGAAAAAGTCTGTTTTGTTTGCATTTGCTTAATATGGTTTGCACACACTTAGAAGAAAACATACTAGCATTAGGAAATCTTTTGTCAAGAAAATAGAGCAGAGTTGTCAAACAACTAGTCATATTTTATTGATGTGGTAATTCAAGGAAGTGATAAAAATACAAACCTAATGTGGTCAGGAAGGTGAGCAACACTAATCTTTTTTTTTTTTTTTAAGATTTTATTTATTTGACAGAGAGAAACACAGCCAGAGAGGGAACACAAGCAAGGGGAGTGAGAGAGGGAGAAGCAGGCTTCCTGCCGAGCAGGCAGCCCGATGTGGGACTCTATCCTGGGTCTCCAGGATCATGACCTAAGCCAAAGGCAGTCGCTTAACCAACTGAGCCACCCAGGCGCCCCGAGCAACACTAATCTTATCAAAGAGGATCAAATGAGGAAAAAAAGGAAGGGGTTGTTTTGATTAATATTAATATATAAATTTAATATAAAACTGTAAATTCATCGTGCATATTTGAAAATATGGGCACACTTTAAACTTGTTGGGTTTTTTTATGTACATGATTACCATTCATGTAAATAAATTTGTGTTAGATTCAAGTTGTTTCACTTCCTCTTCTATGACTGTTTCCCCTGTAAGGACTGTTCTTAGAATGAGGTGGCATTTATTACCTTATAACTGCATGTGTATTGAACTAGGATTATTCCTTGTGGCTGTGAAGGTGTTTGTCTGTGTTGGAGCAGAAGGGAACAGTGGGGATTGGGCCTGTTCTTAGGAAGCCTACAGTATAATGGATGAGATAGATATTTATACAATAATTATAAAAATAGTGTAGAATTGTAATCATTTTAAAGGTTATGAGGATGAATACACGAACTCTGAGAGTTTATAATGAGCATTTACTGAGGCTGTGATATTTGAGTTGAAATTTGAAGGATTAGGAGGTTATTAAATGAAGGATAGAGCATTCCAATCTGAGCAGCTAGCAAGGACAATGTCTAGAAAGGAATATGTTAAGAACTGAAAGAAGGTATGTAAGGCTGGATTGCAGGGAAGAAAATAGGGTTGGTATAATATGAAGACACAGAGACAGATAGGGACAAGGATCATAAAGTGCCTTATAAGCCATGATAAGAATTTTGTCCTTAGGATAATAGGAAGTCATTGCTACTGGAGTGTTCTAAGGTGTGTGTATGTGTCTAATGAGAAAGATAGAGATAAAGAGAAAATAATACATTTGCATTTAAAATCACTCCATTGGGGTGCCTGGGTGGCTCAGTCATTAAGCATCTACCTTCAGCTCAGTTCAGGATCCTGTAATCCCAGGGACTGTACCCCGCATCAGGCTCTCTGCTCGGTGGGAAGCCTGCTTCTCCCTCTCTCACTCCTCCTGCTTGTGTTCCCTCTCTAGCTGTGTTTCTCTCTGTCAAATAAATAAATGAAATTTTAAAAATAAAATAAAATAAAATAAAATAAAATAAAATCACTCCATTGAAGGATGGATGAAGAATGGACTAGAAGGTCAGAGAAGATATGAAGCCAAACTGGTTTGGAAGCTACTATAATAATCCAGGTGAGAAAATGATGGCAACCTGGGCTAAAATGGTAGCAACTGAGATGGTAAAAAATAGATGGATTTGAAAGATATGTAAAAGGTAAAATTAGTAGGGTTTGTGATAGATTAAATATGGGGAACAATATGAGAGGAAGACTGTCAAGGATCATGCCTAGATTTATGGCACACACAAATGGATACTGGTCACATTTATGGAAAGAGAGATAACAAAAAAGGCCTACATTAGTGGAAGGAAAAACATGAATTGTGTTTTGGTTTATTATGTAGGCAATTAAGATATTTGCATCTGGAACTCAGAGGATAAGTATCATAGAATGTTTCTGTTATTTTTTTTACTTTCTAGAATTTAAATTCACTTATATTTGGAGAGTTTTTTAACCTTCAATGTGAGGAACAAGAGATGAAGCATATGACCTAGGCTTCCCCAAATCAAATATATCCAACCCCAAATTTTGAATTGGACGAAAGTGACACAAAGAAGTCTGCCCTAGGAAGAATTTCCTCTGACCGTGATGGCGGTTGAAATAAGATCAAATTTGTAGGGCAGTTGTGGTAGTGGAGTTAACAGAAGCATCTGTACCATCATGCTGTTGGTAGTGGTGTGAACTGCAGTCCTCAGTGCTTGTTTGTGTTGTCTTGATGTCCAGTTATGGGCATTTCTCCTTGCTAGGTTGCCTCTGAGTCTGGTTCTCTAACTATTCTGGGCATTTTGTGATAGGCAGTATCATTTGGACAAATTCTGTTTTTGGTTACAACAGCCAGAATCACCTCCTGTTGTTTGCCACTAAGGACGTGGATTGATACTAGAGGTCTGAGCTAGAAATATACATTTGTGAGTCATCGGTATACTAGTTGTAGTGGAAGCTGTGTACAGGCATGAATTACTTTATTATAGGGCACAGAATAAGAAAAGGGCTAGGATTGAGCCCAAGGAATTTATAATATTTCATGATTCAGTAGAAGTGGATGAGTATGAAAGAAAAGATAAATTATTAAAAATAGTAGGAAAAACAGGTAAATACTGTATCTCAGAAGCCAAGATGTTGGAGTTTTTTAAAAAGTAATCTCTATGCCCCACATGAGGCTCAAACTTATAACCCTAAGATCAAGAGTTCTATTTTCTACCAACTAAGCCATCCAGGTGCCCCAAGGTATTGGGGTTATTGATTTTCACGTTACATTTGAGAAAATTAAGCTTGGGTTAGAAACTTGCCCAAAGTTTTGACTTAAGAAATGATAGAACCAGAAGTTGAATCCATATATGTATGCCTACAAAAACAGTTTATTGAGAGTAAAGAGTATAGAGAAGGTTGGGGTTAAAGAAAAGGCTTTGATAAGTCCATGTAGTGATGGTAAAAGGGAAAGAAGTAGACGCCAAAATCAGAAGAGCAGGTGGGAGAGGTAGAGAACTATGAGAGAGTTCAAGGTTGCAAAGACCTTTAATAGGACCAAAAATGGAGAAGAGGTAGAAAAAAAGGGGGGGATAAGACTGAGAAAGGACCATTAGATTTGGAATAAAAATATTTTATTGGTTATCTGAGAAAGCAGTCAAAAGTGATGGGGATAGCAGATGAGTTTAAAAAGTCAATGGGGAAAGGAGTGGAAAGGAGTAAATAAGAGATGTATTTTCTGTTGGAAAGATTTGTCAGTAAAAGGAAAAAATGGAATACAGTACAATTAGAATGGAGAGAGAAATTCTTTAAATAAAGAATTTCTTCAGATTCTGATTTGCATATCTGGAGCAAAGGGGAAGGTGCTAAAATAGGTAGGGAAGGATTTTCATGGGAACGGTTTCCCAGAGAATGATGTTAAGGTAAATGTTTACCTGAGTCAGTGGTCTATAATTTTTCAAATGGTGCTCTATATTTCATTGGGGAGATAGAGAGGGAAGAATAAGATTTGTGATTTAAAACTCTCCAGTAGTTGGAACTTCATCATTTTTATTGCTATCCAGAAGGGATTTTTTTGGAATGGAATCCGTGGTAGTTGTTTTGGTAGAACACAGTTGTATTTTTATGAGAGTAGTTGGGATATGCATAGATGTGAATTTAAACGCAAATAAATTTTCAGGTGTCAGTAAGGTGGTGTTTCTCTGTTTCTGCAAATTTTTACAGGAAAATCTACTTTTAGGTTGCACTGAACCAATTCTTTTGACCTATGAAATTATCTTGACAGTCATAGCAATATAGTACCAGCAAGACTAAGTAACTATAGCTTTCATATTTATGCCCTTATGCCTTTCTAAAAAGGGAGTAGTTAACAAATATTTTCTAAACATGTATAAGAATAAAGCTGTTAAATCTTTTACATCATCAAACTTCATTAGTTTTGATGGCTTACTACCATTAATACTAATGAGCAACATTACATCATAGTATAATAAAGTCAGTTATGCACACATAATCTGAGGTATTGAAACAAGAAAAACCTCAAAATTTCTTTTTCATTTTAATCTGCGAATCTAGGTTGTGATGAGTTGGAGCAATTATTTAGATCATTTAGTATTGAAAATCTTTACCAGAAACATATTAATAATGAAAGCAATTTGGGGGCTGATTTGTTTAAATTATATTTTCTCTACTTTTTTTCCACTTTGGATATGCTGACAAATTCTAAGAGCACAATTATCTGAAGGCAGCGTTTGGACAAAAATGTTAATGTGCATTTTATTTGAAACAAAATAGATCAGTCACTCAGAATGTAGAATGAAAATGTATTTGAAATCTTATGCTTTCTTTTTAAAAAGTTTTGAAATGCTGAATGCAAAACTGAATTCTGATGATTGATTCGAGTTTTTTCCTCTCACGTTACAATATCAAGTTTACTGCTCTTCCCCGAAAATTCTTTTTTAAACTGTTACGAGAAGAATGAATCGTCTTAAAACAACGTTTGTCTTCAAGGCAACAGGAGGAAGAATCCCTGACAGGTTCCCTGTTGGTTCCCCTTTCAGGGCTTCTTTGGACTCTGGCACCGATTCTGGGGTTTTAGGGGGCTTGGTTCGCGCTTCGCCCAGGGGGAAGGGGTGAATGTAGCAGCGCCGGTCTCGCGGGCAGTTGGATCTCGCTCTTCAGCGCGATCGGTCGCTCCAGCTGCGGGCTCCGCGGGGTCTCGCGGGGCTGGGTGAGGCCGAAGCGGACCCCGCCCGCCTTTCCGTGTCGGGTTTTGCGTGGCGCACCCGGCGCTCCAAACCGTGAGTTGAGTTGTGGGACTAGGAGAAAGGAGGGCGTGAAACGTTCGTGTCCCAGAGGCACCGTTGGGGTGGGTGGGAAAGGGAGTTGTGTGTGGCGGTTATTCCCTGCGCTCGCGGCTCGGAGGGATCTGAGGGGCTGGCGGGCCCAGTTCTCGGAGTTCGACAGCGGCCGCGTGAGGGCTTGCCGGCGCCTGGCCTCCTCCTCCGCCACAGAACCGCCCTCAGCTGGGGGCGCCGCCGGCTGGCTGGAGGGTTGGGGAGCGACCGGGTGAGCTGAAGCGGCTTGGCTGGGAGGGTGTTGGTCGTGAGCGAACTCCGCGCTTCAGAACGCGCACGAAGAGTGACTCCTCGAATCTGCGCGTGACAAGTAATAGCGACCCTCGCGTCGGGCGTGTTTTGTAATGCGACTCGGCAGTCTTGTGAAAACCTTTTGCATTTTTGGTGGTAAATTCGTAAGTGTAAAATTGTACTCTCGCTTGGTGTTTACCTTCGTGTTGGTTAAAGACTTTCTTTAGGACTCTTGCTGCGCGTAGTACACGCGCCGAGGAAGGGCATATTCGGAGAGAGATGATTTTAAAGGGCATATCCTTTTGAGAAATCTTGGTGTCTGTGCACTCCAGAATATTCAGTGATGTATTACAATATCACGTATAAACGATTATGGAGGCTCCCTCCGCCCCCATGTATTTTGGTCCTGCAGCGACATTGAGCAAGTATTGTGTGCCCAGTACTGGGCTGAAGGGGTCTTTCTCCTCGATTCTTGCTTCCCCTATATTTTTCTGAAATAATGGCTGGTTAAGAAGGTTGTTACTGAACGAATATATACTCTTTTGCATAGGACTTCAGAAAATCCTCCTTTACAATTTTTTTTTTTTTTAAATATAGTGTCCAAGATGGATGACAGCCTGTTTGTCAGTTTGGACAGACTTTTGCTAGAATTTGGTAGGTATGAAATGAAAATAAAGAAATAAGCACTATTTGTATTATCATTCAACATTTTAACAATGAAGTCGTATTTTTTTTGTTAGTTTTCCAGTATGAGCAAGATGTAAGTACTAAAGAAGATATGCTTCAACGAATTAATAGTAAGTGGTTTGCATGATAAAGTTATTCTAGTTTTTAAGTTTTTTTATGGCATATAAGATAATAAGCAGTTGCCTTCTTTGGGATAACTTAGAGTTGGGATTATAACTTTTGTTTTAGTTTTATTTAGTGACTACTACTAAGCTGTTTGCCCTAACTATGGCTTTTCAGTAATAAATTTCTGTATTTAGCACTGAGTTATTTTGTGTTGAAGAACTTTGCTTTAAGCAGACAAAACACCTTAACTAAGCACAGTTGAAAATGTTATTTTTCTCAAATAACAAGTTCTTTCAAACCTATGAGTGAATTTTAAATTTATGCTTTTTTAAAAAAAGATTTTATTTATTTATTTGACAGAGAGATCACAAGTAGGCAGAGAGAGAGGAGGAAGCAGGCTCCGTGCTGAGCTGAGCCAGATGTGGCCTGGATCCCAGGACCCTGAGATAGTGACCTGAGCCAAAAGCAGAGGCTTAACCCATTGAGCCACCCAGGCGCCCTAAATTTATGCTTCTTTATAGTTTCAAATTTTTATTTAAATTCTAGTTATTCAACATGCAGTGTAATATTAGTTTCAGGTGTAGGGGTGCCTACAAAAATAAATAAATAAAATCTTTTTAAAAATATTAGTTTCAGGTGTAGATTTAGTGATTCATCACTTACATACAACACCTGTGCTTATCACAAGCTCCCCCCCAATAGCCATCACCCATCTAACCCATCCCCCCAAACATCTCCCCTTCCCCACCTGCAGCAAGCCTTAGTTTGCCCTCTGTCTTTAAAAGTCTGTCTTTTGAAAAAAAGTCTTTTATGGTTTGCCTCTCTTTTTCCCCTACTATCACTTGTTTTGTTTCTTAAATTCCACACATATAAGTGAAATACTATGGTATTTGTCTTCTCTGACTGACTTATTTTGCTTAGCATAACATTCTCTAGCTCCATTCTTGCTGTGAACGTCAAGATTTTGTTCTTTTTTGTGACTAATACTTTATTGTATATATGCACCACATCTTTTTCTTAAGATTATTTATTTATTTATTTATTTACTTGAGAGAGAGAGAGAGAGAGAGTGTGTGTGTGAATGGAAGGGTCACAGGGAAAGGGAGAGAGAATCTCAAGCAGAATCCACGCTAAGCATGGACGTGGATCTTCATCCATGACGTGAAGATCAGGGCCCAAGCTGAAACCAAGAATTAGATGCCCAACTGACTTTGCTCCAGGTGCCCCCTATACCACATCTTCCTCATCCATTCATCAGTGGGTGGAGATTTGGGCTTTTTCCATAATATGGCTATTGTTGTTAATGCTATAAACATCAGGGGGCATGTGTCTCTTCTAAGCAGTTTTATTTGTTTTTTGTTTTGTTTTATTTTTTGGTTTTGTTTTAGAGAGAGCACTCAGAAGGGGGGAGGGCAGAGGGAGAGAGAAAATCCTAAGCAGGCTCCTCACTCAGCACAGAGCCAGACCCAGGGCTCCATCTCACTTCCCTGAGATAAAATCAAGAGTTGAATGCTTGAGTGAACTAAGCCACCCAGGCACCCCTCCAATCAGTATTTTTGTATCCTTTGAGTAATACCCAGTAGTGTAATTGCTGGATCATAGAGTAGTTCTGTTTTTAACTTTTTGATGAACCTCCATACTGTTTTTCAGAGTGGCTGCACCAGTTTATATTCCCACCAATAATGTAAGAACGTTTCTCTTTCTCCATATCCTCACCAACATCTGTTGTTAATTTTAATCATTCTGATAGGTGCAAGGTGATATCTCATTGTAGTTTTGTATTTCCCTGATGATGAGTAAGGTAGAGCATCTTTTCATGTGTCTATTAGCTCTCTGTATGTCTTCTTTGAAAAAAATGTCTATTTGTGTCTTCTGCTCATTTTTAAACTGGATTATTTGAGTTTTGGGTGTTGAGTTTCATAAGTTCTTTATAGATTTTGAATCACATGAGTAAATTTTTAAAAATATTTTTAGACATCGGTACAAGTCAGAGGCCAGGATGGATGGATAACCATTTTCATGAGTAATTCTGGAAAATGATATTATGAGAGAAATGACAAAGCAAATTACATAAATATAGTATTTTCAGATCCTACATAAAAGTTATAAAATAGAACCATTAATTTCTTGATAGTTATGAAAATATAGAATTTGGTTATTTTTCTGCAACAAAAAATGCAGATAAAACAAGAACTTACTTTAATATTTAAGAAATTGTATTTTTTAAAAGATTTTATTTATTTGATAGTGAGAAGCACAGCTAGAGAAGGAACACAAGCAGGGGGAGTGAGAAAGGGAGAAGCAGGCTTCCTGCCAAGCAAGGAGCCCGATGTGAGGCTCAATCCTGGGTCTCCAGGATCATGACCTGAGCCGAAGGCAACCCAGGCGCCCCTAGAGAAATTGTGTTTTTATCTTGTATTTATTCACTAGTAACAGAGAAACAAGTGAGTTGAGGGGGAATTAATAATTAATTAACATGGAATTGATGAAGATAAATTTTACATTTGTCAAAAGCTAAATAAGTTAGTATCATATATGACTAAATGTTTACATGAACTCATACTGTCATAAGATGCCATTGATCCTAGATATCACTTAATCTAGCCCTCTTATATTAAAGATGAGGGACTGGGACATTTCCTTCCTTCTTTCTCCCTTCTTTCTTTCTCCCTTCTTTCTCTCTCCCCCCCTCCCCTCCTCGCTCTCGCTCTCCTTCCTTCCTTCCTTCCTTCCTTCCTTCCTTCCTTCCTTCCTTCTTTTTAAATTCCACTTAGTTAACACAGTATAATGTTAGCTTAGTTGTGCTTCTCCCCTCCCAAATGCAAATCCTTTGCTTCTAGGTCTAGGAGCAAGCCTGGTTTTGGTTCTGTGTTTTTTTAATATAGGGCCTTCCCATCTCAAGCCTCGCTTCCTTTCAGTTCTCTAATTTCCTCCTTTTAGGTAAGTTGCCATACCCCTTTTTCTTCTGTATTTGTTGATTTTGAATTTATGATTTTTACCTTAAAAATAAATATTTCTCATTTTCAGAGTGCTTTGAAGATATTAAAGAAAACAAGGCAACTATTTGTAAGATACATGAAACTATAAATACAACAGATGAGGAAATTGGTCATTACTGTAAACATAGTAAGGAGATCAAAGACAACTGTAGTAAGTGAGTATTTGAAAGAAATGAACTTCTGGCAATTGTCACTAGATTTTTTTTATTCAAAGTTTCTGTTTATAATTTATAGTATTTTATAATTGAAGACACTGTTGCTTTAAAGTAGTGTTTTATATTAGCAAAATAATGAGACAGATCTTACCTTGCTTTGCTACATGCTTTGGTAAAAAGGGACCATAGGAATATCAGAAGAATAGAAGTGCTGTAGGATTTCTCTAATTAAAACCCAAGTAGTTTACAGAATCTTGAATAATATAGGCTGAGTATATAAAATTCCTATTAGATAAATACATTTGAAATAATTTCCATCTTTGAGGTTTTTTTTCATCTTTGAGTTTTTAATATCTTATTTTTTCTAGGGAATCTAGCCTAAAATAAATTGCTTTTCAAAGTAAAAGTATTCAGTATGTTAAGAATTCTTTCAACATGGCTTCAGGTTCTGGATCCTAATAGTTAAATTTATTATTTAAATTTAACTATTATTATAAGACATAAACATTTTGAAACAAAGATTTACTAATGGAACTTTATTGTAGATTGCAAAAATAAAATATGTTAGTTTTCTGTACTTTATGTAGACCATTGTCTTTGTATTAACTACTATACTTTAGAACCTTATTTGTTTTAAAATTTTTTTATTCAGAATTTTAATGTCTTTTTGATTTTCCCCTTTATAAAAGTAACTCATACCTAGTATAAAAATTCAGAAATTATATAAATGTGCAGTGTAAAAAGTTATTCTCTGCCTGCAGTCCTACCTCAACCCTAATCCTCTTTCTTATAATCATTTTTAACTATTCTATTTTTTCAGATATTTTTCAATAAAAATTCAATGTCATTATTACATAGACTTATATGTACATCTACCTATATATCTGTTTTTTCTTTTTACAAAATGGGATCATACCCATATTTATTATTTTAAAAAAATTTAACAGTATGTTATGTAAATGATACTATACATGTAGTGATTATACACAGATATCATTCTTTAATAACTCCATAGAATTTTATAGTATTGGTGTATCTTAAATTATTTAACCATTCTCCTATTCATAGACATTTAGGTTTCTAGTTTTTCCCTTCTATGAGCAACATGTACAGGTATCCTTCCACATTTGTAGACCTGTTGCTATAGAATGAGCTTCTAGAAGTGCAATTGTTGGATCAAAGAGTATGCATATTTAAACATTTGATAGATAATGTCAAACTTCTTTCCACAAAAACATTATATAAATTCATACTTCTGCCAACAGTGTTTGAGAAAGTTCCCGTTTCCTCATACCTTGACAATACTGAAATTATGTTTAAATTTTTGGTTAAATTATTTGTCATTCTGATAACAAAAGATATAATTGAACTTTTTCTTTTATTTTGACTTAAGTTTTATTGGAGGAGCTTTTACCAGTGGTTTCCTTCAACTAGTTGCAGTAGGTGCTTGAAAAGTAGTTTCCCCTTAGAACCAAGATGTACTCTTTCATTCAGGCTTAATCTCTGCTGAGTTATGAGGACAGTTCGTAGGATCTTAATACCATGGTGTATTTCTAATTCATGATTTCAGCATACTGTTTAAGAGATTTAAATGTGGGAAATGAATTCATAAAAGTACTAGAAGAAATAGAAGTAACCATGTAATCTTTGAGAGTAGAAGGCCTTTGTCTTTTCTTTTTTTTCTTTCTTTAAGATTTTATTTATTGGACAGATACACAGCCAGAGAAGGAATAGGAGCAGGGATAGGAGAGATGGAGAAGCAGTGTTCCCAAGGAGCAGGAGCCTTGATACGCGGCCCCATGCAGGGTTCAATTTCAGAACCCTGGGATCATGACCTAAGCTGAAGCAAGACGCTTCAAGACTGAGCCACCCAGGTGCCCCAAGAATAGAAGGCCTTTGTAAGTGTATTACCAAAAGTAGAAACAGAGGAATCAATGGATAAATATGACTACACACAAATTAAAAAGAAAAAATGTCCCCAATGATATAAAAGGAAAAAGGATAAGGTAGAAAAAATGTCAATTAAGGATTAATTTTTAAACATACAAAGTAGGGGCACCTGGGTGGCTCAGTTAGTTAAGTGTCTGGGTTAAGAGTCTGTCTTTGGCTCAGGTCATAATTCCAGGGTCCTGGGATTGAGCCCCAAATCGGGCACACTGCTTAGCAGGGAGCGTGCTTCTCCCTCTCTCTCTGCCTGTTCCACCTCCTTGTGCTTGCTTTCTCTCTGTTAAATAAATAGAATCTTTTTTTTTTTTTTTTTTTTAAAGTTTTTTGTTTTGTTTTGTTTTTGTTTTTGTTTTTTTTTAAGATTTTATTTACCTGACAGCGAGAAACACAGCAAGAGAGGGAACACAAGCAGGGGGAGTGAGAGAGGGAGAAGCAAGCTTCCCGCCGAGCAGGGAGCCCGATGTGGGACTCGATCCCAGGTCTCCGGGATCATGACCTGAGCCGAAGGCAGTTGCTCAACCAACTGAGCCACCCAGGCGTCCCAAATAAATAGAATCTTTAACAAAAATTAAAACAATAAAAATATAAAGTACTTGTAGAAACTAGTAAGCAAAAGGAAAAGACCATTAGAAAAATGGGCAAAGAAAATAAATAGGTAAATACCAAAATGAAGAAATATGTTTAATAAACATGTGAACAAATGCCCAATCTATGGTAATCAGACATCCAAATTAAAGCAATAATAAGGGGCACCTAGGTGTCTCAGTTGCTGGACGTCTGCCTCTGGCTCGGGTCTGGTCCCGGAGTCCTGGGTTCAAGCCCTGCATCAAACTCCCTGTTCAATGGGAAGCCAGCTTCTCCCTCTCTCACTCCCCCTGCTTGTGTTCCCTCTCACGCTGTGTTTCTGTCAAATAAATAAATAAAATATTTAAAAAAATAAAGCAATAATAAAATATTAATTTTTGCCTTTAAGTTTTGCAGAAATTAAAAGGAAAATGATAGCCTGTGTTGGCCAGAGAATAAGAAAGTCATTTAATCTTGTACACTATAGCAATGTATGCTGGCATAAACCTTTTGGATGACATGTCAGTATATTTTTTAAAAAGCTTTAAAAGTAAGCATGATTTTTGATTAAAAGTTTCCATTTCTGAGAATTTTTCATAAAGAAATAGTCATTTTCTCAAAGATGCAATGTACAATAAGGTATTTATCTCAACTTTTTTATGGTAAGAAAACATTAAAGGGAACTTTAATGTTCAACATTAGGTGATGGGTTAAATGAATTGTGGTATATGCATGTGAATGAACAGTAGACGAACAATAAAATTATAAGTATATATTGACATGAAAAGATGTTAGCTTTCTGTTGTCATGGAAAGATGCATATTCCAAACTGAAAAATGCAATAAAACAACATTCATAGTATGAACCCAGTTTAGTAATTGTGTATTTATATATAATTAGAAATAATCTAGGAGTATATATATCAAAATGCTTACAGGGAATAGCTTTTTAGTGAACGTGTATTTCTTACAGAATTTTTAAAATACTCAGAATATGTGTATGTATAACCTTTGATTTTATAATTCCATTTTGGGGAATGTTTTCTAAGGAAATCATTAGAAATTCAGACAAGTACTTAAGTAAAATATCTAATTACAATAGAAAAACTTGGATTAAGCAAAAATGGCCAACAATATGAGAATGGTTAGATAAATTATGGAATATGATGCGTTTATTAAAACTTTACAGTGGATTCTTAGTGACAAGGAAAATGTGTATAATTTAAAAGTAGATGATAAAGGAGAATACATTGTCATATATATGAATATGATCTCAAAGATGTTAAATATAGGGGTACCTCAGTGGTGCAGTCAGTTAGTTAAGCATCCAACTCTTGGTTTCAGCTTGGTGGTGAGATGGAGCCCTGCATAGGGCTCTGCACTCAGTGCCTAGTCTGCTTAAGATTCTCTGTCTGCTTCTTCCCTCACTCTCCCTCTCCCCCACATAAATAAACATTAAAAAATGTTAAATATATACTTATCATAAAGTCTGGAAACAGTTTATTAAAACCATATAATAGTTATTATTCAGTGTTGAGAATATGGATGATAGTTATTTCCTTGCATATGCTTTTCTGTGCTTCCAAAGTGAAGTTTTTGAATCTGAAAATATTTTAAAGATTTAAAAAAAAGAGCTAGAGGAAGTAGTTGAACAACACTTAGAATGGAAGCTGACATGGTGATGCAAATTTTAGGTTTTTCACATTTGGTCACATTTTTCACGTCTTGTAATAAAACAAAAAATATATAACTTTTGGCCTAGTTTCTTTCTTTCTAGTTCAGGAGGGTATAGCAACCTGACTTTCTAAGTTTCAAAGGAGAAAAAGCCTCTTTTAGCCCTTATTCTGGTTCTTTGAATCCTTACTCCAAAAGAATTTCTTAGCCAAGATCTTAGAAGTATGATGAGAAGGAAGCCTGATGTTGGAGTGTTGCATAGTATATTCTAGGAATACCATAGCAGTACATAGTCCATCCATGTAATGCTTGGTCCTTAGTTATGGTTTCACAATGGGTTTTATGTAAAAATTAATGGATATTAATATTTGAGTATATATATGATTGCCTAAATGGATCATAGTGATGGTGATGGGAGGTGGGAATATTTTCTTGTTAAATCTTGTTTTCTCCAGGAAGAGAAAGATTCATTTATCTTTATATAGTTTAATTCATTTTTAATATCTCTTATAATTTATAATTCTGAGATTCTAATTACAGTATTTTTTCCCCATAGCTGGAAGCCAACATGTGATGTTTTTCATAAGCATGAAGACTATATGCAGGACCAATTTACTATTTGTCAAGAAACTGTTGAAAAAGACAAGTACACTACATATATTAAGTTTATCAGTTATATAATTTAGTATAATAGGATATGCTTAGTAAAAATATTACTTGAAAAATGCAGAAACTTTCTATATTGGGAGAGTTGTTTGTTTTTAAAGTAAATCCAGTGCTTTGGATTCTTTGGATGCCATTGAAGGCTTACCTATTTGATATAAAGCTCTACTACCCTGGATATGTTTAGATATGTCCTTAGATAGGAACAGTATATCAGTAGGCATTGTTACAGCAGAATGCTTCAACTAATGGTCTTTATAATTGAATTGTTATGGGAAATAGCTATAGAATTAGCTTATGAAAAATTTGGAGTATTGACTTTTGAAGGGGATTTTATATGAAACTTCTCATTTTCAGAGAGCTAATATATTGGGGTGTTATCTTCTAATGGAGAAAGCCATTATGTGGGTTTCTTTTATTATGTGGAAAATAACCTTGTTTGGAGGACTAAATGTAACTAGTGAATATAATGGAACAAGGTGAGAGACTTTGTTTTTTGTTTTTTTAAGATTTTATGTATTTAATTGCCACAGAGAAAGAGCAAGCACAAGCAGGGGGAGTGGCAAGGCAGAAGGAGAAGCAGGCTCTCTGTTGAGCAAGGGTCCTGATGCACTCTACCTGAGTGAAGGCAGATGTTTAACCTATTGAGCCACTCAGGCATACCAAGAGTGACTTTGAACACATTATATAGCATTATAATTTCACTTAATTTAAAAAATTGAAATGTTTTCATTTTTAACATAATTGGATAAGAGCATTGACAGAGAGAGAGATCACAAGTAGGCAGAGAGGCAGGCAGAGAGAGGAGGAAGCAGGCTCCCTGCTGAACAGAGAGCCTGATGTGGACCTCGATCCCAGGACCCTGAGATCATGACCTGAGCTGAAGGCAGAGGCTTTGACCCACTGAGCCACCCAGGCACCCAAGAGCATGATTTTTCAGTTTTTATATTTTGTTATCTTCCTTATACTTTAGTTTTATTTTTTACTACTTTTTCTCCCATCTTTATTGAGATATAACTGACATACAACATTGCTTAAGTTTGAGGTGTGCAAACATGATGGTTTGATACATGTATATAATTTAAAGTGTCTGCCACAATAAGGTTAGGAAGGTAGCTCATCAGTTATGTTGTGTAAGTACTATTTTTTTCTTTGTAGTAAGAACATTTAAGATTTACTCTCTTAGCAACTGTTGTTATATTTTCCATGCTGTATATTAAATCCCCAGAACTTGTTCACCTTATAACTGGAAGTTTGTATCCTTTGGGCAACATCTCTTTATTTCCTCCACTCCTGGCCCCTAACAACAACTATTCTATTCTCTATTTCTATGATTGGGTTTTTTCTTTTAGATCTTTACATATAATAAGATCATACTGTATTTGTTTTTCTCTTACTTACTCAGCATGATATTTAAATTCTATCCATGGTGTCATAAATGGCAGCAGTTCTTTTTTATTACTGAATAATATACCATTGCATATATATATATATATATATATATACACACCACATTTTTTTAAAATTATTTTTTAAAGGGTTGAAACTCAGTGCCTAATGTGGGGCTCAAACTCATGACCCTGAAATTAAGTCCCATGCTCTACTGAATGGCCCAGGCAGGTGTACCTATATACACATTTAAAAAAATTATTACTGAAGAATAATTGATATATAATGTTATATTATTTTCTGGTATATAGCATAATGATTTCACAGTTTTTTAAAGATTTTATTTATTTAACAGAGAGAAACACAGGCAGAGAGGGAACATAAGCAGGGGGAGTGAGAGAGGGAGAAGCAGGCTTCCCGCCGAGCAGGGAGCCTGATGTGGGCCTTGATCCCGGGTCTCTGGGATGATGACCTGAGCTGAAGGCAGTCGCTTAACCAACTGAGCCACCCAGGTGCCCTGATTTGACAATTTTTTTGAAAAAATTATTTTAGAGAGAGAGTGTGTGAGGGGTAGAGTGAGAGGGAGAGAGAGACAATCTCATACAGATTTCCCTAAGCTTGGAGGCTGATGTCGGGCTTGATTCCCCAACCCAGGAGTTCATGACCTGAGCCAAAACCAAGAATTGGACACTCAACTCACTGAGCCACTCAGGCACCCCCTCATTTATATTATGGAAGTTTGAACCTCTTAATCTCTTTCATGTATTCCCACCAAGAAAGCCCCCACTCCAGCAACCACTAGTTTTTTCTCTGTATTAAGAGTCTGGTTTTTGTGTTTTTGTTTTTTCTTCAGATCCCATGTGTAAGTGAAATCACATATTTGCCTTTTTCTCTCTGACTTATTCCACTCACATTAGTACCCTTTAGATTTATAGGGTACTAATACCCTCATTCTTTTTTATGGTTGAGTAATATTCCATTATGCACATACGTGTGTGTGTGTTTGTGTGTGTGTGTGTCCTTTCCTCTGTATATGGACACTTGGGTTGCTTGTATATCTTGGTTATTGTAAATAATTCAACTGTAAATATAGGGGTGCATATATATTTTTGAATTGTATTTTTGTTTTCTTTGGATAAATACCCAGTAGTGGAATTACTGGATTATATGATATTTCTATTTTTAATTTTTTGAGGAACTTCCATACTGTTTTCCATAGTGGTTATACCAATTTACATTCCCACCAGTAGTGCATAAGGGTTGCTTTTTCTCCACATCCTTACCAATAATTGTTATGTCTTATCTTTTTAATACTAGCTATCCTGACAGGTGTAAGGTTCTGTGGTTTTGATTTGCATTTCCCTGATGATTAGTGATTTTGAGCATCTTTTCATGAACTTTTTCATTATTTGTATATTTTTGGAAATATGTTCAGATCCTCTGCCCTTTTTTGACATGAATTATTAGTCTTTTTGCTATTCAGTTGTATGAATTCCTTATATACTTTGGATATTAACCCCTTATTGGATATATGGTTTGTAGATTGTTTCTTCCATTCTATAGATTGCTTCTTCATTTTGTTGATTTTTTTTCTGTGCAGAGGCCTTTTTCAATGTGGTTTCACTTATTTATTTTTGCTTTTATTGCTTGTGATTTGGGTATTGTATCCAGAAAAACCCCGTTACAAACACCAGTTTCAAGGAGCTCTTTCCCTATGTTTTCTCCTAGGAGTTTTATGGTCTCAAGTATTATATTTTAAGTCTTTAATCCATTTTGAGTTAATTTTTCTGAGTAGTGTAAAGTTAGGGTCCAATTTCATTCTTTCACAGGTGAATATCTAGTTTTCCCAGCACCACTTATTGAAGAGACTATCCTTTCTGTGTTGAGTGTTCTTGGCTCCTTTTCCAACTAGATTTTAAAATATTTATTTATTTGATAGAGAGGAGGGTAGAGCTCAGAGAGTGAGACTGAGAAGCAGACTCCCTGCTAAGCAGAGAGCCTGATGCAGGGCTTAATTCCAGGATCCTGATATGAACTGAGCTGAAGGCAGAGGCTTAACTGACTGAGTTACCCAACTGCCCCTCCTTTTCCAAATATCAGTTGACTGAATATACATGGTTTATTTGTGAACTCTTATTCTGTTCCATTGGTCTGTGTGTCTGTTTTTATACCAGTCTGATAGCATTTTGATTGCTATATCTTTGTAGCATAGTTTGAAATCAAGGTGTGTGATGCTTTCAGCTTTGTTCTTTCTTGAGATTGCTTTGGATATCTGTGGGTCTTTCGAAGTTCCATACAAATTTGAGAGTTTTTTTTTTTCTATTTCTGTGAAAACTACTATTGGAATTTTGATAGGGATTGTGTTGAATCCAAAGATGGCTTTGGGTAATATGGACATTATAACAATTCTTCTGATTCATGAGCACAGAATATCTTTTTATTTATTTGTGTTTTCTTCAATTTATTTAATCAATGTCTTACATTTTTCAGTGGACAGAACTTTCACCTCCTTAGTTTAATTTATTCCTAAGTATTTTATTGTGTTTTTTTAATTTATTTTTTATTTTTTTTATTGTTACTAAAAATTTTTTTTTTTTTTAAGATTTTATTTATTTGACAGAGAGAAACACAGCCAGAGAGGGAACACAAGCAGGGGGAGTGAGAGAGGGAGAAGCAGGCCTCCCGCTGAGCAGGGAGCCCGATGTGGGACTCGATCCTGGGTCTCCAGGATCATGACCTGAGCCGAAGGCAGTCGCTCAACCAACTGAGCCACCCAGGCACCCCATAAAATTTTTTTTTCCAGTGTTCCAAGATTCATTCCCCTTTGATGCTATTGTTAATGGGATTGTTTTATTTCTTTTTCACATAGCTTATTATTAGTATATAGAGAAGCAACTGATTTTTGTACGTTAATTTTGTAATGTGAAATTTCACTGAATTTGTTGATTAGTTCTAACAGTTTTTGCGTCAAGTTTTAGAGTTTTTTTGTGGATAAGATCATGTCATTTTGCAAACAGAGACCATTTTACTTCTTCCATTCCTATTTGGATGACTTTATTTCCTTTCCTTGCCTAATTGCTGTAGCTAGAAATTCCAGTACTACATTGATTAGGAGTGGTAAGAGCGGCATCCTTGTCTTATTGCTGATTCTGGAGGAAAAGCATTTAGCTCTTCACCATTGACTGTGATGTTAGTTATGGACTTGTCATGGATGGCCTTTATTTGTTGATGTATATTCCTTCTATACTCAATTTGTTGAGAGTTTTTATCATGAAAGGGTGTTGAATTTTGCCCGATGCTTTTTCTGCATCTATAGAGTGGGTCATATGATTTTCTTAAAAAATATTTTATTTACTAATTTGAGAGAGAGAGAGCATGGGGGGGGGAGGGTCAGAGGGAGAAGCAGACTCCCTGCTGAGCAGGGAGCCCAATGTACACCTGAAACTAGTATTACACTGTATGTTAACTAACTGGAATAAATAAAAACTTAAAAAAAAACTAGGTTCTGCAGTATCAGTTAGGATGAGAAATAAAAAGAGATCACTGAGTTAGATAATTAGATCATTGCTGACCTCGGGAAGGGCAGTTTCTTTTCTTTTTTGGGGGGTAGGGCACTTTCTTTGGAATGGTGGGAATAAAATTTAAATTGAGGAGGAGGGGTAAGGAATGAATAACTCAGGTAGTGAAGAGAAAGAGTTGAAAAGTATAATGGAGTTAAGGAGAATTTGAAAGGCAGACAGTATTGAGGGAAACGGATAAGTTGGTATTTGCTTGCCTTTTATGGTTAACTTGTTAGACTTTAACCGGTGACACTTAGAAAGTTTTTAGATATATTCTTGCTGTATTGACATCATTTCTTTTAATTTTAACAGAAAGATGTACCATGGTTATATATGTCAGTATAAAGATGTTTTGAAGCAGTATCAGTTAAAATACTCAGAAACACCCCTTTCACAAGAATATTATGAGAAGAAAAGAGAACATGAAGAAATTCAAAATAGAGTGTTGGCATGTACTGAACAACTGAAAATGAATGAAACTATCTTTATGGAATTTCTAGGTATTAATATTTTTGTTATGTGTTGTTTAAATAACAGTATCTCTGTAATGAAAAGAGTAATGAATCAGACTAAAATATGATTTTGTTTTTCAGTGCCTGCTCCTTTTCCATCACTTATTAAATGGACATTGCATATGTATCCACAAAATATTTCTACCTAGAATTTTTAGTAGATAAGTATTATTTTTGTATTTTAATTATTATTATATTACACTGGTAAAAATGAAATGGATTTTGGGGTTTTTGTTTGTTTAATTAAAAAACTTAGAAGTTACTTTAAAGGTCATCTGTGATTAGTTTTCATATACGTGTATGTGATTTTAATGAGAATAAAGTGATATATGTGTCTGGCTTTAAGTGGTGCATCTTAGCAAACAAACCATTGAAAAAGTCATCTTACTCTGTCTTATCAAAGAAGGAGTTCCAGTTAAATCAGGTGATTATTACTTGTTAGGATGGAAAGTGGTATCACAATTATCTCTCATCTATTAGAAGTTGATTTGGTTCCTATTTTGTGCCAGGCAGTCTTTGAGAAGTTACAGAGCTTTTTGCAAGGAATTCACAGTTTAGTAGAGGAGACAGACATGTAAATAAATAGTTCTAATACAGTGACATTTTATTAGATGATTAAGTAATTCTTTTTTTTATTGTTACTTAAATATTTTTTTCCAGTGTTCCAAGATTCATTCCCCATTCCCCACACCCAGTGCTCCATGCAATAGGTGCCCTCAGTACCCACCGCCAGGCTCTCCCATCCCTCCACCCCCCTCCCTCCAAGTCCCTCAGTTTGTTTCTGTGTCCAAAATCTCTGTTGTTTCGTTTCTCTCCCTGGATTACCCTACTTTCCATTTACTTTCCTTCTCCTACTGTCCTCTACATTACCCCTTATGCACCGCAAGTAAATGAAACCATGTGATACTTGACTTTCTCTACTTGGCTTATTTCACTCAGCATAATCTCTTCCAGTCCGGTCCATGTTGCTACAAAAGTTGGATATTCATCCTTTCTGATGGAGGCATAGTATTCCATTGTATATATGTACCATATCTTCTTTATCCATTCATCTGTTGATGGACATCTTGGCTCTTTCCACAGTTTGGCGATTGTGGCCATCGCTGCGATGAACATTGGTGTACATATGGCCCTTCTTTTCACTACATCTGTATCTTTGGGGTAAATGCCCAGTAGTGCAATTGCAGGGTCATAGGGTAGCTCTATTTTTAATTTTTTAAGGAATCTCCACACTGTTTTCCAAAGCGGCCGCACCAGTTTACATTCCCACCAACAGTGTAAGAGAGTTCCCCTTTCTCCGCAACCTCTCCAACACTTGTTGTTTCCTGACTTGTTAATTTTGGCCATTCTGACTGGTGTAAGGTGGTATCTCAGTGTGGTTTTGATTTGAATTTCCCTGATAGCTAGTGACGATGAACATTTTTTCATGTGTCTCTTAGCCGTTTGTGTATCTTCTACGGAGAAGTGCCTCTTCATGTCTCTTGCCCATTTTTTGATGTGTTCATCTTCTTTTTGGATGTTGAGTTTGAGTAGTTCTTTATAGATCTTGGATACCAGCCCTTTGTCTGTAGTGTCATTTGCAAATATCTTCTCCCATTCTGTGGGTTGCCTCTTTGTTTTGTTGACTTTCCTTTGCTGTATAGAAGCTTTTTATTTCGATTAAGTAATTCTTAATTGGTCTAAGTCTCATCTGTTTGTCCAGGAGATCTTCTCTGATGGTGAAATTAGAACTTTAGGGCACCTGGGTGGCTCAGTGGGTTAAAGCCTCTGCCTTCGGCTCAGGTCGTGATCTCAGGGTCCTGGGATCGAGGCCCGCATAGGGCTCTCTGCTCAGCAGGGAGCCTGCTTCCTCCTCTCTCTGTCTGCCTCTCTGCCTGCTTGTGATCTCTCTCTCTGTCAAATAAATAAATAAAATTCTTTAAAAAAAGAAATTAGAACTTTAATCCTCTTCCAACCTGTACAATCCTTCATGTGCTTTCCTATAACTCCACTGTTTGTATTAAGTCTTCTTTATCCCTGCATTCTACCTCGCTTCATTCTGCTTTATCCTAAATCATCCTTTTAACTTCTTTGCGGCTTACTCTCTTTGTGTTTGGGGTTTAGCTTATTCTGTTTTTAGTTGTTTATTTGCTGCCCCTGTGTTTTAACTTCTCAGTGGGAAGAGGCAGAGGTTAGTTGAATCACGAGGTATAACAGAAGTTTAGGAAGTTTGATGTAGGAAGGGATCAGATAAAAGATTATGTGAGAAGCAAGAAGAGGTGATGAGGTAGGGAAAAGCAGGGATTAGGATTTAAATGTCTATATCTAAAAATTTTAATTAATACTTTTTATGACAATATAGCATTATAAATAATATTTATCTAAAATTTTATGTTCTATGTATATATTATACTTTTAAGTAGAGTAGGAAATACTCTGCCTTAACTAGACAGATTTTCTCTGGAGCTCTTGTTCACTACCATTATTCTATTAATTTTTAAGTTCTCCTAAATGGTTTATAGAGTAACTTGGGAAACTGTAGTAGTTAATAACTTTGCAGGATATCTCTAACAGCTGGAGACATTCTTGAAATTGGGTATAAATCTATAAATCTAGTTCAAGCTGAAAGCCTGGATGGAAGATCTAGCTGTCTTCTGAGTCCTGCAGGCTGCACAGATGAACCTTACAAAACAAGAAAAGGGAAATTGGGTGGATTTTTATTTAATTAATCAGTTAATATTTTTTTTTAAAGATTTACTTATTTATTCTTGAGGGGGGAGAGGCAGAGGGAGAGAGAGAATTCCAAGAAGACACTCTGCTGAGCACAGAGCCCCACTATGGGGCTTGATCCCATGGCCCTGGGACCATGACCTGAGCCAAAATCAAGAGTCAGGCACCCAACTGAGCCACCCAGATGCCCAGTTGGATTCTTAAATGTCGACTTTGGAATAAATAAACAGTGGAAACACAGGAAGTTAAATTTGGTCTTGAATTGGTTATGTATTATTGGTCATGCCAAGTGACTTGATCAAGTTGGCTAAAAAAACAAAAGCAAAAAACCACTATGTAAATATTTAAGTAAAAGAAAAAATTCTAAAAAATATTTTAGAGAGTTTTTAACGCTCAGTATACAACATAGATTGTTATACAGTAAATTGTTTGTTAAACAGTAAATTGTCAGTTTGCCAAATGTTTATGTTAGTTTTACCTCTATTTTCAGATACTGTTATTAACAGTGTGTATTGCCAATATGGAACATATATAATGATACATAATATTAACTAATTCTGATATGGTACTTATATTATAAATGTAAAATTACTTGTATAACATAGTTCCTTAACATAAAAGGGCTAATGTGAGATGTAAAACACAGGATATTCTTAAACATGCCAGCAGTTATTCCAAAAGTTCATCTGAATTGAAGAAAGAAATAGATGAAGTGGAAATAGAAATTAATTATTTAAACCAGGTATATATTTTGTAATATATTTCTAATATATATATTAATGTATAAGTATAACGCTATGTTAGTTGACAGTCTTAAAGAGCTATTTCTAAAGAGCCTAAATAGGGAGAAAGACTTATGAAAATTTATTTACCTCAGGTTACCTTTGGAGCCAATATGTGTTATACGTACTGAGCATATTTAGTTACAAGTTTTATAGGATAGCTTAATTTTCTTTGGCAGCTGAAAAAAGATGAGTAAAGAACAAGATATAACTTAACAAGAATTGGAAGGCACTAAAAGGGCTGTAACAGTGTTATAAAACGAGAACAAGACAGTAAATGGTTTAAAGAATTTAATCTTGAAAATTTATGGGTGTATTCTTTATAGAACTAGGCTAGAACTAGTATAGCCTTTAAGATTGATGGTGCATGATATTTTCTTGAATACATTTTTATTGTCCTCTACTGAAATGGTTTTCATTGACTGTTTGAGAACCCATCAAAGTCATTGCAAAATTCTGAGAAAAAAATTGAACAGCTAATTTTATGGATTTTTTATAAATTGTGTTAAAGAAGATATATTTACCATTCATAGGTATAAGGTTCCAAATAATGATAAAATCATTTTAATGATAAGAAAATAAGGGCACCTGGGTGGCTTAGTCATTAAGTGTCAGCCTTCGGCTCAGGTCATGATACTGGAGTCCTGGGATCAAGCCCCGCATTAGAGTCCCTGCTGAGCAGGAAGGCTGCTTCTCCCTCTCTCACTCCCCCAGCTGTGTTCCCTCTCTAGCTGTGTTTCTCTCTGTCAAATAAATAAATAAATAAAATCTTTTAAAAAATAACAAAATAGATGCTACTTCCTTTAAAATATATGGTAACTGTGTCTATATACAGGGAATTGATATCTACTTTGCTTCTGACCTTTTTAAAAAGGTAGAAGTTCATTGAATCTAGGTTTGTTAATGGGATTGTAAGGAAAAATTAAAGGAGTATGATTTGTCAATTTTGACCCTGTTTTAGCAACTTTCACTAAAAGATAGCTAATGCTGTAAAAACAAATCATGTGATTATATAGAAAAAATCATATTCGTTAGTTAAGATGAAGGATATATTCCTTAATGCTTTGCAGATAATTACTTTGTTTTGTCATTTTTCTTTTTAGCAGATTGCAAGACTTCATGAAGCTAAGAATCTTACAGAAACTCTGGAAGAAAAAAATAAAAATATAGAAAAGATAAAGGAATTGAAAGAAAGGTATAGGTGAATTTTATTTTTAATAAAGATTTTATTTATTTACTTATTTAGCAAGAGAGTGTGTAGGGGGAGGGGCAGAGGGGCAAGGAGAGAATCTCAAGCAGACTCCACGATGAGTGTGGAACCTGTGGCTCAGTCTCACGACCCTGAGACCTGAGGCCCTCATGACCTGAGCCAAGATCAAGAGTTGGATGGTCAACTGACTGAGCCTCCCAGGCACCCCTAGGTAAACTTTAAAATGGGATTTTTAAAGATTTTATTTATTTATTTGACAGAGAGAGAGATCACAAGTAGGCAGAGGCAGGCAGAGAGAGGAGAAAGCAGGCTCCCCACTGAGCAGAGAGCCCGACTCAGGCCTCTGTCCGATCATGACCTGACCCGAAGGCATAGGCTTAATCCACTGAGCCACTCAGGCGCCCTAAAATGGGATTTTATGTGAATAGTTATTCTGCATCTAAGCATTTGATTCTATATTCTGTATTCTATATTCTGTCCCAAGCCACTAATATCCACATGTATATCTGTATAAATTTTTGTGCAGGCTATTTTCTGCTTATTTCTTGAAAAATATTGATTTTACCCTCAAATATTATAGATTTAACATTCAAATATGCTTGTTATTTAGTAAGGCCAAGGATAATGTGTAGAGAGAAATAAGGTAGTAATAGCACATTTGCTGTTTTATAACCTGTCATTGCACATTTCATCCAGTTTTCGATGATGGATCACCAATAGGGGTAAAACAGAAGAAGAGTTGTGGAAACAGCATTGTATTTAGATTTTTATCACCCGTGTCACCAGCTTGACCAGTTCTTGTTTTGCCACAGAGAGTGAAGATGAATCAAAATGCTGCTGAACCTGTGGCATCATATGTTTCCTTGTCTTTCCACTTAATGGTGATAAAATAGATGTTAGTGGGGGAGGCATTAAAAAAAAAGGATTGATTTTTTAAAAAAGATTTTATTTATTTATTTGATAGGAGAAACACAGCTAGAGAGGGAACACAAACAGGGGGAGTAGAGAGGGAGAAGCAGGCTTCCTGCTGAGCAGGGAGCCCGATGCGGGGATCAAATTCTAGGACTCGATCCTGGGACTTGATCCTGGGACTCGATCCTGGAACTACAGGATCATGACCTCAGCCCAAGGCAGATGCTTAAAGACTGAGCCACTCAGACACCCCAGAAAAGGATTGGTTTTGTTTGTTATTGTGTGACAGAAAAATAGGTGTATTACTGTTGCTGTTTCTGATAACATTTTTGCTTTTTCTCTTTTCTGCCTGTACCCTTTTAGATTATTCTTAAATTCGTCTCTTTAAGCTCCATTGTTATTGTCCTGGTTTTTCAACACATTCCTCTCCCCATTTAATTTCTCAGATCCCACTTTCCTTGGATCTATTATTTCCTTGATTTCCCCCCTTCCACTTCTCACAGCCATAATAATCTGTCTTTAATTCTGTGAAGAAATTGATTAGAATTTCACTTCATTAGCAACTTTTAATAACTGTAAAAATCCTCTATATTGAGAGGAACTCATATAACTGTTTAGTCATTTTCACCAATGTCTATTTTGATAGGTATTATAAATAAATAACATAATTACTTAAGTTATTTAACTATCAATAATTAAAATTATTTCCCCAGGAAAAAGTCAATGAGTTTTTTTCTTCCAGTAAAATACTTGAAAGACATATTTATGATTATAATATTGCTTTAGTGATTTCTGTATTCATACTAGCTGATTTGTTCCTGAATAATTATTTTTAAAGTTTTGAAGTACTTTGAGATCTTACAGCATGCTATGTGTGGATAAATTTTTGGTTTAAATGTTTTTAACATGTTTAGAAATTATTTTAGAATGATTGTTTTAAAATTATCATATGATCTCTCTGATATGAGGAATTTGAGAGGCAGGGCCAGGGGTTCATGGGGGCAAGGGAGGGAAAAAAATGAAACAAGATGGGACCAGGGAGGTAGACAAAACCATAAGAGACTCTCTTAATCTCAGGAAACAGACTGAGTTTTGCTGAGGGTTGGGGAAAGAGATAGGGTGGCTGGATTATGGACATTGGGGAGGGTATGTGCTATGGTGAGTGCTGTGAATTGTGTAAGCCTGATGATTCACAGATCTGTACCCCTGAAGCAAATAATACATATATGTTAATTAAAAATTGTTTTAAAAATGAGAGTGTGGTATACTAAGAAGGGTACTAGACTTAATCAGGAAAAGTGTGTTTTAGCTGTGACACCCATAAGTAATTTAATAATATTGGGTAGATCTGTTAAGTTTTCTGGTACTCCATTTTACTGTATGCAAAATGAGTTTAAGCTATATAGTATATAAATATCTCTTCTAGCTTTAAAATACATTAATTTTTTACTTACTAAATATTTAATGTAATTCACTCTTCAGAATTTTTGAAAAAGATGAACAACCTGCACTTACATTGAATAAAACCCCTCAAAACAGTCAATTATTTCTTCCATATGAATCTCAGAAATCAGTCAGACTAATGACGATGCATTCTTCAGAACCAAGAGTTATAGGTACAGTATCTGTTAATTATTTAAAAACTTAGTTTTCTTTTCAAACATATAGAAGGTATATATAGAAACATTTTTAGCTATCATTAGGTGTAAGCAAGAACAGATAATACTGGAGACCAGTAGATTCAGGAAAGTACCACTTTGATTTTTTCTGAGAGCAAAGATGTGATTTCTATACCTTCATTTTTTTTTCTTTGAGAGAGAAATCACTCAGAAGATATTAAAAGAAGTGTTCTGGTCTGGTTGCACAGCTGTCAGAGGAGAATGAATAATAAATTTTTCATTTGAGAAGTTATTAGAATGTATAATTAAAGTGGATAGCAGACTTGTGTTAATGATATTTGTGACTTAGTCTCTAAGATATTTGAATCATGTTTCATTCAGTGGATTTGCAGATTAGATTAACTACATTGTTTAACCCCATTAGCTGTTCTTTTTCTCCCAGTCTTCTTTGGTTCCTCATTATAAAGATGTAATTTTGTAAGCTGGTTTTCATTTTACATTCATGCTTATTGTAATAACTGTTACATAGTGGGAATTAAAAGTTATATAGAAATTTTACATTTCTATATTTTAAATTAAATATTCATGTAACTTGATTTTTTAAATTACAAGGTTAGGTTGAATGTTGGGCATAATTTTTTATTCTATCTCTGGAATTCATTTGAAGTTGTACAATTTAATGACCTAGATAAAAAAGAAGAAAGTTCTGTGAAGCAGGCAAAACTTGCCAATATTGACTTCAGACAGAAAGAAAACAAGGTGCAGGTAGGCATTTATTTTTTAATAGTATAAATTAAATATTTTCTTGCATTAAATGAAATAGTGAATGTACTGCATTTAGAACATGGGTATGTGTGTATGTGTATATATGTATTATAAATGTATTAACTCAGCCATTACTACCACTTCAATGTCTAAAAATCTTAAAACAATTTCGGTATGGCAGCCTGAACATATACTGTATAGTCTTCTCACTCTTTTTTTTTTTAATATTTTATTTATTTATTTGACGGAGACACAGCGAGAGAGGGAACAGAAGCAAGAGGAGTGGGAGAGGGAGAAGCAGGCTTCTTGCCAAGCAGGGAACCCGATGCAGAGTTTGATCCCAGGACTCTGGGATCATGACCCAGCTGAAGGCAGATGCTTAACAACTGAGCCACCCAGGTGCCCTAGACTTCTCACTTATATATATATTTTTTAATTTTTTTTTTTATTTATTTGACAGAGAGAAACACAGCCAGAGAGGGAGCACAAGCAGGGGGAGTGAGAGAGGGAGAAGCAGGCTCCCTGCTCAGCAGGGAGCCCAATGTGGGACTCGATCCCGGGTCTCCGGGATCATGACCTGAGCCAAAAGCAGTCGCCCAACCAACTGAGCTACCCAGGCACCCCGACTTCTCACTTTTAAAAATAGAAAAGGTATTTAAAAATACCAAGCCCTGGGGCACCTGGGTGGCTCAGTGGTTTAAGTGTCCGACTTTTAATTTTGGTGCAGATTATGAAGCCAGGGTTGTAAAATTGAGCCCTGTATAGGGCTCCTCGCTGGATAGGGAGTCTGCTTAAGGGTCTCTCTCTCTCACCCTCACCCTCTGCCCCTCCCCAATGCTTGCATGCACACACACATCCTCTCTCTCCAAAAAACAAACAAAAAACAAACAAACAAAAAACCAAAACAAAACAAAGCAAAAAACAAGCCCCATACCCAGTAGACCAAAAACATATTTCTGAAGGAGGAAAACAAAATTGGATTGAAGAGGGAAATTGTGACTCATGACTTGCATAGAATACTCTTGCAGAAGATATAGGTGTGGAGATAATAATAGGTAATTGGTTGGGTGAACACCTGTTCATCTCATATCCCTCTGCCTTTGGGCAGCCATTGGCAATGGGATGACTGTCTCCAGATGGAAACAGTAAGTATAGGAGCTTGGATTAGAGAGATAGATGGTACTCTAGGGGGTTCATGGTGCTTATGAAAAACAGGGAACATACCACCCAGAAAGCTAGCTTCTAGTGTGGCACATCTCCATCTTCCCTCATTCTTCCTTGAAAATAGTCCATAGGGAAATTCTCAATGAAAAATATGATTGCCTTTTTTAATTCATAATTAATCCATACAGACAGAAGTGTAGTGGTGATCAAAGTAATTAATGAAATGTATTAATTCTAAATATGTATTAAGTATAAAAAATTTTAAATCTGGTGCTAAAATTTCAGATTAGAGCAATATGGGATGAAGGTGAGAAGGTAAATGAGGGAAACAAAAGTTTACTTAAGTTCCTTTTTTTGTTTGGGGATAGAAGTAGAAGAAATGAATACTGATTAAGTTATATATTAAACATGTAAGGGTAAACAACATAAAGGAAATGCCATGTGTAAGTTTTAAAATAGTAGAACAAAAAAGAGGAAACAAAGAAAACTTAATCAGTCCAACAAAAGGCAGGAATGGGAGGGTGGATAAAATTGCTAGAAAACATTATAAAGAAAATAAATAAGGTGTCATAAACAGTTTCATACAAAGCAGTTATCAGAAATGTGACAGAGGTGCTTCTGTGGAATATATATACAAATACAGACATGTACTTTATTTTCTCTTCCAAGTTTTAAAATTCCAGTTAGTTAAAATACAGTATAATATTAGTTTCTTTCAGTTATAATATTTAGTGATTCGTCACATACATACAACATCCAGAGCTCATCACAATAAATGCCCTTCTTAATATCTATGTACCATTTAAACCATTTCCTGCCCATCTCCCCTCCAGCAACCCTCAGTTTGTTCTCTGTAGTTAAGAGTCTCTTTTATGGTTTGCTTCTTTTTTCCCCCAGTGTTCATCTGTTTTGTTTCTTAAGTTCCACATATGAATAATATCATATGGTATTTGTCTTTCTCTATTTCACTTAGCGCATAATACTCTCCAGCTCCATCCACGTCATTGCAAATAGCAATATTTTATTCTTTTTTATAGCTGAGTAATACTCCGTGTGTGTGTGTGTGTGTGTGTGTGTGTGTGTGTGTGTGTGTGTGAGAGAGAGAGAGAGAGAGAGAGAGAGAGAGAGAGAGGGAGAGAGAGAATATCTGCCTCCTTTATTCATTAGTCAGTGGAAATTTGGGTGCTTTCCATTTGGCTATTGTTGATACTGCTGCTGTAAACAGAGAGGTACATATTTCCCTTTGAATTAGTATTTGTGTATTCTTTGGGTAATACCTAGTAGTGCAATTACTGGATTGTAGGGTAGTTCTGTTTTTAACTTTCTGAGGAACTTCCATATTGTTTTCCGGAGTAGTACAGCCCTATACTTTTAAAACAGAAGAACTAAAACAATTTGACAATGAAGGGTGAAGGTAGAAGGAAATGGGAAATACATATCAGACAAATGTAAACAAAAAGCAGATGTAAGAATGCTGTATAAAATAGAGTTCAAGACAAAAAGCATTAATAGGAATATATTTCATATTTTTAAAAAAGAATAACTCACCAAGTTCTAAGAACTGTGAGGCATCGTATATAAAGTAAAGATTGATAGAATTACAAGAAAGTATTGAATCCACAGTTTAAAAAGGATAGCTCTCTCAAAAAAAGTACTGTCTTGAGTTTAGGGGTTAAGTTTGGCTATATGTGTAACAATGCAAAACCAAATGAATGAAATAACAGCATCTTAACCAAGATAAATATTTTTCTCTTACCTGCTATGAGATTCAAAGTCACTCAGGTTCATTTATCAGGGCTGATAGCACCATTTCTACAGTGTCATTTCTCAGGCTCATCTATGCTTTCTTTTTCTGATATTTGCAGTATTCAGCAAAATTGACCATCTACTACAACTAAAAGGATATTTCAGTCAGTTTTAGAAAGTTGTTCTCTTACCACTATATAAAAAAAGAGTTCAATAAAAAGATAAGCCCTCCTCTCAAAAAAGTATTTAGCAGAGGAAAAAGAAATTCATACACTTTCAAATTATTTGGGGGTTGTAGAAGAAATAAAAATCAAACTATTTAGAAGAATACTATAAACCAAAACCTATGGAATGTAGCCAAATTGGTCCTCAGAAATTTATATTTGAAAACAGGCGTATTAGAAAATAAACACTAAAATTAGCTGAACACTGAAGTATGAACAGCTCAATTCAAAGTGTGAAAAAAACTTAAAACAGAAAAATAATCCAGAGAAAGTAGAAATTAATGAAATTAGAAAGTTGAGTTAGGGCACCTGGGTGGCTCAGTTGTTAAGCATCTGCCTTTGGCTCAGGTCATGATCCCGGGATTGAGTCCCAGAATCGAACCCCACATTGGGCTCCCTGCTCGGTGGGAAGCCTGCTTCCCCCTGCTTATGTTCTTTCTCTAGCTGTGTTTCTCTTTGTAAAATAAATAAATAAAATCTTAAAAAAAAAGATCTTTTTAAACAGTGTGAGAGAAGCACATGCTCTTAGATATCAAAATGTTTATCATAAATTCATTTTAAAATGTACATTTCAGTGGTTTTTAGTGTATTCTAAAAGTAGTGTAACCATCACCACTGTCTTAATTCCAGAACATTTACATAATCCCAGAACATTTTTTTTTAGGGTGAGAGAGCGAGCAAGTGGGCAGGGCAGAGGGAGAGCTCTGGAGAGAAAGAATCTTAAGCAGGCCCTATGCCCAGTGCAGAGCACAACGTGGGACTCAGTCTCCCAATACTGAGATGATAACCTAGTAGTAGTTTAGATATTGATGAAAATCAAGAGTTGGCCACTTAACCTACTGAGCCACCCAGGCACCCCATTCCAGAACATTTTAAAACATTATCAAAATGCAATGATTATAACAGTGTGGTGTCAGAAAGGACCAATTGATCAGTGGACTTCATCAAAATAAAAAACTTCTGTGAGACAAAAGACACCAACAAAGTTATAGAGAATGACAGAATAGGTAGGAGATTGGTATGAAGAATGTATAACACATAAATACATAATAGTCACAAATTAACTTTTAAAATAGGTAAAAGATAAAAGAGTTTACAGAAGTGTCACAAAGCATAACAAGGTGCTGGAGTTTTGGGGTACAAGGAAATGCATATTAAACCAACAAGATACCTTGTTTCCCCTATCAAATTTGCATACACTACAACATTTGGTAATATCTAGTAAAGTCAGCAATAGTGGGAATGTAATTTTGTATGATTATTTTGGAAGACTGGTTCATAGTACTTATTAAAAATAAAAACGCAAATATTTTGCAGTTTTAGTTCTTAGCATCTACTGTAAACAACTACTTGACTTGTACAAATACTTTTACCAAGGAGCCCATACAAAACGTGTATTGTTTAAAACATATATTAAAACAGTAACAATATTTATTCTTTAAGGGACAAATGTTCTTTAAGGGACAAGATCTTTTCTTATAATCTAAAAGAACAATAAGATTACAGAATTAAGACCAGTGGCTGTTATAACAAAAATAAATGGGATAAGTTTTCCTATTAAAATAAAGGTTTTGTTTTTTTTTTTTAAGGTTTTATTTATTTGACATAGAGAAACACAGCCAGAGAGGGAACACAAGCAGGGGGAGTGAGAGAGGGAGAAGCAGGCTTCCCGCAGAGCAGGGAGCCCGATGTGGGACTCGATCCCGGGTCTCCGGGATCATGACCTGAGCCGAAGGCAGTCGCTTAACCAACTGAGCCACCCAGGCGTCCCTAAAATAAAGATATTTTTGTGTTGAGTCGAATAAGAAAAAGAAGGAACTCCTCAAAATGAATGACTCACAGACAATGAATGACTTGAAACAGACAATATGAACATTAGTAAAGCAGTAGTTTAGATATTGATATTAAGTAAAATTTAAAGTTAGAAATGAAATAGTACCTTTCTCATACATATATAAAAACAATCTCAGGTTTTAATCTTTTAACCTGCTGTTTTACTTTTTAATGTTCAATTTAAGAGGTTATAGAGAATAGACACAGAAATTATTTGAAAAAATGGTAAGATTGATTTGATTAGTCATAAAGATGGGATAAAAATTTTTAAGTTTACCTTAAATATAGAAATACTAAAAGACATAGTTGTTATACTTGTCCAAAATACCAAAAATATTTTTTTTAATATTTTATTTATTTGACAGAGAGAAACGCAGCCAAAGAGGGAACACAAGCAGGGGGAGGTGAGAGAGGGAGAAGCAGGCTTCCTGCCGAGCAGAGAGCCCGATGTGGGGCTCGATCCAGGGTCTCCGGGATCGTGACCTGAGCCAAAGGCAGTCGCTTAACCAACTGAGCCACCCAGGCGCCCCCCAAATACCAAATTTCTTAAGAGTCTTAAACTTTCCCAGTATTTGACTTAACATTTTGTATGTAGTGGTTTCAGTTAATGTTTCTGGTTATTCATATTGATGATGATGAGGAGGAGAATGATGAAGGTTCTTGGAGAACCTGTAGTAGCCATGGCAAGTAAATTTTTATAGTCTGTGTAGCTGGTTCTAACACTTAATTTCTTTTGTTCAGGTACTTAGTGACTCTACTCTGAATAACCATTCAAAATGCTCAAATTCTGTGGCTATTAAAAATTCACAAAATATGATGCATTTCAGGTAACTTTTTAAAGTAAGAAAATGTTTTAATTCTGAAATTTATCAATTCAGCAAATAATATAAAAATTTTATTTACTGTATTTTAGATTGTTAACCCCACAGAAACAATCAAATTGCAGTCAGTGGTTTGAAAAAGGAGATACAGGTATTTGCTGTTTATATTTTTTCCTAAGAAGTGGGAGTAACAAATTGTATACAGTTATACTATTCAAAGACATTATTTGGATTGTTTGTATCTCTGGTTAACTGACCGTGCATGTCTGGTTTTTAAAAACATTTTTCACTAAATATAAAATATATTATCTCATTGTAAAATATTTGAAAAACAAAAGTACAAAAGAAACAAAGATACCATCACCCAGATATAACTGGCATCATCCATAATGGTATATGTTCTTGTCTTTCTTTCCTATGTATATGTGTTTTCCTTTATTTTTTCCCTCAAATTTGAAACATACTATATATCATCTTGTAACCTTTTCTTTCCACGTGATATACTGCTAAGGTATTTTTCTATGCCATTAAATAAATTTTATTTTTAATAACTATCATATGCCATGGAAGGATATGCTATAATTTATTTAGCCATTCTTTCAAAATATTGAATTATTTTTATATTGAATTATTTTAATTATATAGCCACTCTTTTTCAAAATATTAAATATTTTATTGTTTCCAGTTTGGGTTTTTTTCCTAAAGCTATGATATTCTTTTACATAAATCTTTTACTGTCTTGGATTATTTTCTTTGAATAAAAGCATTTAATGGTCATAGGATGTGTGTGTGTGTGTGTGTGTGTATAAATATGTGTGTATATATGAGTTTTTATCCTAGAATCAACCAGCTGTTGGAAAATTTTAAGGATATTTTACTCTTGAAAAAAACTCTCTTTATATATTATGTATATATGTACATGTATATACATTATATATAATATATATACGTAATATATAATATGTATATACATAAATATATAACACAATCTGTAACATAAGACATCTCATATGTACACATACATATATACATATATTGGTAATCCAGTAATGAATAACAGTAATTCCTAATATATATATATATTAGGAATATATATAAATGTATATATATTAGGCTATATAAAAGTGTGGATTATAGACTTTTATTTTGAAGTTTTAAAAGTGTCTCATTCTATTTAATCAGTATAAAAAATCTTCCAACAAAAACAAAATCCCGGGCCAGATGGCTTCAGAGGCAAGTTTTACTAAACATTTAAAGAAAAGTTAATACCTATTCTTCTTAAACTCTTCCAAAAAATAGAAAAGGAAGGAGAACTTCCAAATTCATTTTATGAGGCCAGCATTACCCTGATACCAAAACCAGATAAAGACTCCACTAAGAAAGAAAACTACAGACCAATATCCCTGATGAACATGGATGCAAAAATTCTCAACAAAATACTAGTAAACCAAATCCCACAGTACTTTAAAAGAATCATTCACCACTGTCAAGTGGGATTATTCCTGAGTTGCAGGGGTGATTCAGTAATCACAGATCAATCAACATGATACATCACATTAATAAAGGAAGGGATAAGAACCATATGATCCTTTAAATAAATGTAGAAAAAACATTTGACAAAAGTACAACATCCATTCATGATAAAAACCCTCAATAAAGTAGGTTTAGAGGGAACATTCCTCAACACAATAAAGTCCATATACAAAAAACCCACGATTGAAATCATCCTCAGTGGGGAAAAACTGAGACTTTTTCTTGTATAGTCAGAAACAAGATAAGGACGCTTACTCTTACCACTTTTATCCAACATAATACTGCAAATCCTAGCCACTGCAATCAGACAACAAAAAGAAATAAGCAGCCAAATCATCAGGGGAGAAGTAACCTTATTATAGATGACATGATACTATATAGAGAAAACCTGAAAGACTTCAACAAACTGCTAGAACCGATAATATAATTTCAGTAAAGTTGCAAGATACAAAGTTAACATACAGAAATCAGGGCGCCTGGGTGGCTCAGTTGGTTAAGCAACTGCCTTCGGCTCAGGTCATGATCACGGAGACCCGGGATAGAGTCCCGCATCGGGCTCCCTGCTGGATGGGAAGCCTGCTTCTCCCTCTCTCACTCCCCCTGCTTGTGTTCCCTCTCTGGCTGTATTTCTCTCTGTCAAACAAACAAACAAACAAACAAACAAATAAATAAATAAAATCTTAAAAAAAATACAGTAATCTGTTTCATTTCTTTACACCAATAATGAAGGAGCAGAAAGAGAAATTAAGGAATAAATACCATTTACAATTGCACAAAAAAAAATAAGATACCCAGGAATAAACCTAACCGAAGAGATGAAAGACCCATACTCCGAAAATTATAAAACACTGATAAAAGAAATTGAAGATGACACAAAGAAATGGAGAAACATTCCATGCTCATGGGTTGGAAGAACAAATACTGTTAAAATATATATATTAGGGGTGCCTGGGTGGCTCAGTTGTTAAGCATCTATCTTTGGCTCTAGTCATGATCCCGGGGTCCCAGGATCGAGCCTTGCATAGGGCTTCCTGCTCGGCAGGAAGCCTGCTTCTCCCTCTCTCACGCCCCCCCCCCCCCGCTTGTGTTCCCTCTCTGGCTGTGTTTCTCTGTCAAATAAATAAAATATTTTTTAAAAAAATCTATATTATCCAAAGTAATCTACACAGATGATGCAATCTCTATCAAAATACTACCATTTTTCACAGAGCTAGAACAAACAATCCAGAAATTTGTATGGAACCACAAAGAGCCTGAATAGCCAAAACAACCCTGAAAAGCAAAGCTGGAAACATCACAATTCCAGATTTCAAGTTATATTGCAGAACTGTGGTGATCAAGATGGTATAGTACTAGCACAAAAACAGACACATAGATCAATGGGAACAGCACAGAAAATTCAGAAATGGACCCACAACTATATGGTCAACATATCTTTGACAAAGTAGGAAAGACCATCCAATGGAAAGAAGACAGTCTCTTCAAGCAGTGATGTTGGGAAAACTGGACAGTCACATGCAAAAGAATGAAACGACTATTTTCTTATACCATACATAAAAATAAATTCAAAATGGATGAAAGACCTAAATGTAAAACAGGAAACCATTAAAATCCTATAAATTCTTATACCATACGTAAAAATAAATTCAAAATGGATGAAAGACCTAAATGTAAAACAGGAAACCATTAAAATCTACAGGCAGTAACCTCTGACATCAGCCATAGCAACTTCTTGCTAGATACATCTCTTGAGGCAAGGGAAACAAAAGCAGAAATAAACTATTGGAACTTCAGCAAAATAAAAATTCTGCACAGTAAAGGAAACAATCACCAAACCTGAAGGGCAACCTATGGAATGAGAAAAGATATTTGCAAGTGACATATCGGATAAAGGGTTAGTATCCAAAATATGTAAGGAACTTATAAAACTCAGCCTCCGCAAAACAATCCAATTAAAAAATAGAAGACATGAATAGACATTTTTCCAAAGAAGACATACAGGCACGTGAAAAGATGCTCAACATCACTCATCATCCAGGAAATACAAATCAAAGCACAATGAGATATCATCTCACACCTGTCAGAATGACTAAAACTAACAGCACAGGGAACAATAGGTTTTGGTGAGATGTAAAGAAAGAGGAAACTTTTTTTTCCCCAAGATTTTATTTATTTAACAGAGATAGACACAGCTAGAGAAGGAACACAAGTGGGGGGAGTGAGAGAGGGAGAAGCAGGCTTCTTGCCGAGCAGAGAGCCTGATGTGGGGCTCGATCCTAGGACCCCGGATCATGACCTGAGCCGAAGGCTGACTGAGCCACCCAGGAACCCCAAACAACCCAACCTTTTAAAGTAAAAGAAAGGTTGGATTGTTCTTGGTCTTTTTTGAGCACTGGGTGTGGGGAATGAGGAATGAATCCTGAGACACTGGGAAAAAAATTTTAAGTAACAATAAAAATAAATTAAAAAAAAAAAAGAGGAAACTTTTTACACTGTTGATGGGAATGCAAACTGGTGTAGCCACTGTGGAAAACAGTATGGATTTTCCTTAAAAAGTTAAAAATAGAACTACCCTGTGATCCAGCAATTGCATTACTAGGTATTTACCCAAAGGATACAATTTGAAGGGGCACATGGACCTGATGTTATGACAGCAGTATCAACAATAGCCAAATTATAGAAAGAGCCCAAATGTCCATTGATTGATGCATGGATAAAGAAGATATGGGGTGTGTGTATGTGTGTGATGCAATATTGCTCAGTCATAAAAAAGAATCTTGCCATTTGCAACAACTTGGATGGAGCTAGAGAGTATTACGTTAAGTGAAATAAATCAGAGATCGAAAAATACCATGATTTTACTCGTATGTGGAATTTAAGAAACAAAACAAACAATCATGGTGGAGGGAAAAGAAAGGCAAACCAAGAAACAGACTCTTAACTATAGAGAACAAACTGATGGTTATTAGAAGAGAAGGGGATTGGGGAGGTGGGTTAAATAGGTGGTGAGAATTAAGGAGTGCACTTGTGATGAGCACCTGGTGTTGTATGTAAGTGTTGAATCACTAAATTGCACACCTGAAACTAATATTACACTGTGTTAACTAACTGGATTTCAAATAAAAACTTAAAAATAAAAGATAAAACTGGCTCATTTTGACAGTAGAAAAATTCTGTAAATATATGTATATTCAGAGTGGTCTTATAATAAGCTAGGCATCTATTTCTCAACATAATGTGCTTATTCTATGTAGATGGATTTTCTACATGCTGCCTTCTGGAAGAAAGAATTATATCTTAACTGCACAGATGATTTGTTCCACCTGTTTATAATGCTCTCTATATACATACTAAGCTGACAGAATGTTAGACAAGGGAAGAATGGCTGATCTCTAGGAACAATGCACCCCTAATACAGATATGTGGGGAAATGCATATATCTAGCATAGTCTAGCTGCTGTTCAGTGTGTATGGTAAGGATTCATACCCAAAAGGGCATGTAATTATCTTAGAAGAAAAAAGGATTTTTTTCAATAATCTCCAAGTCCGTCTTTTGAGGAAGTTAATATGTGGTGAAATAATAGTTGTGACCTAACTGCAAAAGGCAAAACTGTATAGCTTTCAGATAATCAAATAGAAAAATATCTATACAAGGTATGAAAGAATTTCCTTTTTCTTTTTTTTTTTTAAAGATTTTATTTATTTATTAGACAAAGAGAAACACAGTCAGAGAAGGAACACAAGCAGGGGGCGTGAGAGAGGGAGAAGCAGGCTTCCTGCCGAGCATGGAGCCCAATGCAGGGCTCCATCCCTGGACTCCGGGATCATGACCTGAGCCAAAGGCAGTCACTTAAGTTAACTAACAGCCCCTCAAGCGCTCCGGAAAGAATTTCTTAAATAAGAATTAAAAAGCCCAGTCATAAAAGAAAGGTTGATACATTTGTCTATATTAAACTTAAAAATTTCTGCTCATCAAAAGACATTATAAAAAGAATGGAAAGGAACCCTGAATGACTCAGTTTGTTAAGCGTCTGCCTTCAGCTCAGGTCATGATCTCCGTCCTGGGATCAAGTTCCATGTTAGACTCTGCTAATAAGCAGGGATTCTGCTTCTCTCTCTTCCTCTGCCTGCCACTCTGCCTACTCTTGTGCTCTCTCTCTCTCTCTCTCTAATAAATAAAAATCTTTTTTAAAAAATGAAGACAAGAGGATGTATTTTTAACACATAAAACTAGTCAAAGGACTAGTTTCCAAAAATATATAAAGAACTTCTAAAAACCAAGAAGAGTAAGTCAGACAACCCAATTAGATATATGTGCAAAATATTCAAATAGGCACTTCAAATAGAGCAACTCTTGTGGCAAATAAACATGAAAAGATGCTCAGCAAATTAGGAAACTGAAATAAAGCCACAGTGAGGTATTATACATCCAACAAATTAGCAAATTCAGAAAGTCTGACAGTACTAAGTATTTTTTTTTATTTTAAAGATTTTATTTATTTAACAGAGAGAAACACAGCCAGAGAGGGAACACAAGCAGAGGGAGTGAGAGAGGGAAAAGCAGGCTTCCTGCCGAGCAACGAGGCCGATGTGGGACTCATCCCAGGTCTCCAGGATCATGACCTGAGCCAAAGGCAGTCGCTTAACCAACTGAGCCACCCAGGCTCCCCAAGACAGTGCTAAGTATTAATGAGAATATAGGACAATAAGAACTCATAACTATTGGGAGTAACTCTCATTTATAAATGATTGTATATTGAGACCATATCTAAATTATAGTTAGAGCTATTAGTTTTGTCTGGTGAAATTGAATGAGTTCCTAAGGTAACGTGGGTGGCTAGGTACCACAACAAAAACTGATAAATAGTTTGGAAACTAAACTTTGGAAAACAGTTTAAAACTTGGTAAAATGAAAGATATACATACTCTCTACCTTGTAATTCCATTCCTAGGTATATACCTGGAGAGATACAAGTACATTACATATATGTAAAGATCACTGTTTTGTAATAGTCTCAAAGTAGAAACACTCCAAATGCCCATTTGCTAGTAGAATAGATAGGTATATTATGTTGTGTTTGTACAATGGAATGCTTTACATCAATACAAATAAGCAAATTATATCTATATGAAACAATACAGATGAATTTCATATGCTGAACAAAAAAAGACAAAATGCCTATATTACCATTTTTTCATAACATCTTAAAACAAGAAAAACTATTAGGTGATAAAACTAGAAAGCAAATCAAGGCAATTCAGCATAGTAAATACTTCTGAGGGAGACAATATGAGGAATATGTGACTGTACTATTTCTTTACTTGAGTGGTGGTTACATGGGTATTCTCTATAATTTTCTTTGTTAAACTGTATTGGTTTTATTCTCTTCATATGGATTGAGTTAAACTATATGAAATTGTTATTTGTGTAGCCCAAAACAGTTAAATATTCACAATTTCTTTTTGTTTGTTAAATTTTATTTACAATTAAATTGCCAAAAGAAAAAATAATTTGTTCTCCTATAACAAACAGATGCTGGGTGTGAAGATAAAGGGACAGGAAGAGAACTGAGAGAATCAAAATATACTTCACAAGTAAGTCAAAGGTTTGATTTCTCATTTCTAAGCAAAATAATTTAAAATACTGTTTCCATTTTAATTTCAGATTAAGTTTAGTGAAGATTATATATGTGAGGTCTAGGGGTTTTAGGTTAGTAATCAAGTTCCTGTGATATTAAAGTTTCTATTCCTTAGAGGAGTTTTAGTTTAAAAAAATAAGGCCAACAAAAAAATAATAAAAAATGAAGCCACAAAAAGTTTACATGAAAATACACGGAGTTGTCATTAGTAATTGACTATATATGTTGATGCCACAACTAAAACAGAACTGAAGAAAACAAATTTTTTTTTGGTAAAATTGAATGATTTTCCAAGGCAGTTCAAGACCAGTGGTTGCCACAAAAGTATTTTCCCAAAATATTTTTTAATAGTGGGAAACTTTAATGATAGATTTAGACAATGCTTATTGGCTTTACTAAATTAGCTATTGAGGATTAAAACAAGACAAATGACATAGCAGCATTCTGCTCAAGAAAAACAGGTAAAAAGATCATTTTGAATGTTTTTGTGGAGAGACCCTAATTGTTTCTGAAATAGGATTTAGTATAACAAACATATTTGAGGAATCCTATTCCTACCCTACAAAATGATATAAGGGAAAATTAGTATTCACGTTCTCAACCTTTGTAGAGAAAGTGGTGTAATGAATTTGTAAGTATAAAGAACACAACCAAGGAGAATAAGATTGCTTGGAAGTAAATCACTTTTTCCTTCCTGTATTACACAATTCCTGAGCCAGTGCATGGTGTGGAAATTAAAAAAAAAAATCATTCCTAACCATTTTTCTTCATAAATTTGAGTATGTTCTGGTTGTCATTTACTTTTTCAGGTACAGGTAAGGGAGGTGGAGCTGGAAAGAAAAGAAAAATTAAAAATAATTATTTTTCCATATTTGGCACAATTATATTTTGGTATCGTTTTCATCAGTTATTCTTATTTTACTTATTTTGTCTGTGACATGATAACATCATAAATTAATATGGAATTTTCCTTCTCACACATTTTTACATATGTGAATTTGTTAATGTAATAACATTTTTAAAAAATAACATTCATTTTTATAGTTTTCTATTATTTTGAATTTGCAGGTTATGTGTGCAGAACATTTTGGGAAGCCAATAGAAAATAATAGTGATGAAGTAGAAGAAAGGGCTGATAATTTTCTACAAACTCCTGAGATTCCTTTATTTTTAAGAACTCCTGAAGCTGTGAAAACACCTGAATCTTTGGAGAAATTACTATTTCCTAAAACCTCCTCTTTTGAAATGTAGGATTTTAATTAATAATTATCATTAAAGAATCTATATATATTGAGCCAGTATTTTATAAATAATTGATAGGAATAGTAAAATGTCTAGTTCCTGTAACTTTAAAAAGGCTTTATTATGGAACATTTCAAATACACAAAAGAGAGAGAGAGACTAGCATAATGAACCTCCATGTACCTATTATCCTGTTTAAACAATTATTAACATTCTGCCATTCTTGTTTCATAAAGCTTCTTCCCCATTTTTCCTATAGCATTCAGCTGAAGGTGGTATAGATTCTGAGTACTTATCCATTGCAATAGTATACATTTAAGATTTTCCAAAGGATAAAAAGTGTATGGAAAAATATTAAATGTCAAGCTAAAAAGCTATTATCATGCATGGTAGATAGTGGACATTATTGAATAATGTTCCAGCTTTTATTTTTCCTAATGTTGTAGTGACTAAAGCAAGAATTGCCATCTGTTTATTTAACCTTGGTAGGCAAAAATATCCCTTAACATGATTATTTAACTGGGGAAACCACAGATTTTTAGTTTACAACTAAGAGAAAGGCTGCATTAACCTTTTTTGTTTAGTTTAATCCCCTTTTAAACTATAAACTTCAAGATTCTTTTAAAACATATGTCAAACAGATTCCACTTCAGAAATCTCTCACCCATGTTCTACCTCTGTGTTTAAAATTGCTAATAAGAGTTTTATATATTAAAGTCATGCTGTTGATTCACACATGATATTCAAAGTGGAATTCATCATCAAATATGAGAACTGTAAAAGGATATGGCTGCCATAAACCTCTGTTCATGGATGAGAAAACTGATCTGTAAAGTTAAGTGACTCATTGATGGTCAATGGAGACAGTTATGGAAATATCTTCAGATTTCTATATTATTTGTCAGTAGCATAAACTATGTCTAAACACTTTATATATATTGATCATTTAATATTTACATTTTTGAGATATAAATAAATACATTACTATGCTTATTTTATAGAAGATGAAAAAGACTCCCAGGTAATACAACTTGTCAGTGATAGAGTTGAGATTCAAATGCAGGCAGCTTGGGAGAACATGGCAGATGGTGAAGAGCCAGAGATGAAAACAAGAATAGTGGAGCTGCTGGCTGAGATAATGGCTGTTGATGGTGGGTGTGGGGACACTGGAGAATGGGAAGGTCACTGGAACCATGTAAAGAAGTTCCTCTAGTGATCTGGACCCTTCATACACCCTGATTTTGAACGGAGCACTGAATCTCTCCAGTTTTTTGTTAAATGTATGTAAAGTTCTGGTCATTGAACCTGGCAGCTTAAGATGTGAGCTTCTGAAAAGTCTGGTGTTGTCTGGTTTAGGCAGATTTATGTTATAGACATGGACACTATAGATATTTCCAATCTAAATAGGCAGTTTTTACTAGGCCTAAAGATGCTGGAAGACCTAAGGCTGAAGTTGAGGCAGAATTTCTAAATGACAGAGTTCCTAACTGCAGTGTAGTTCAACATTTCAATAAGATTTCAGGATTGTAATGACACTTTCTATTGACAATATCATATGAGTGTGTGTGAACTGGACTCTATCATAGCCAGAAGATGGATACATGGCATGTGGATATCTCTTCTAAATTATGAAGATGGTGCATTAGATTCAAGCTCCATTGTCCCTGTGATAGATTGGGGGACAGAAGATTTTAAAGGAAATGCCTGGGTGATTCTGCCTGGAATGACTGCTTGTATTAAATGCACATTAGAACTGCATCCTCCGCAGATTAATTTTTCCATGTGCACCACTGTGTCTATGCCCAGGATACCAGAACATTGCCCTGAATATGTAAAGATACTGCAGTGGCCTAAGGGGCAGCTTTTGGAGAAGGAGTTCCCTTAGATGGAGATGATCTTGATCATATTCAGTGGATTTTCCAAGTCTGTCAAAACAGCATGACAATATATTATTAGGGGTGTTACCTACAGATTTACTCAAGGAGAAGTAAAATGAATCATTCAAGCAGTAGCTGTCACAAATGTCGTCATTGCAGCTGTGTGTGCCACTGAGGTTTTAAAAATAGCCATAAGTCTATATATTCCTCTTAATACTTGGTATTCAATGATACAGATTGACTGTACACATACACATTTGAAGCAGAGAGAAAAGAAAACTTGCCCAGCTTGTAGCCAGCTTCCTCAAAATAATCCAGGTTTCTCCATCTGCTAAACTGCGGCAGGTTTTGGATTATTTAACCAACAGTGCTTTTCTGCAGGTGAAATCTCCAGCCATCACAGCCACATTAGAGGGAAAAAATAGAATGGCTTACTTATAGTGAGTGACCTCTACTGAAGAATGAACAAGGCCAAATCTTTCCCAGACATTGAAAGAATTGGGACTTGTTGATGGGCAAGAACTTGCAGTTGCTGATGTCACCACACCACAAACCGTACTATTCAAACTTCATTTTACTCTTGAGGAAAATAAATCTGCACATAATGGAAAACTCCTGGAAATATGTTTCATGGATGCTGAGAAATTTAATGTCTTTTTTAGCATTAGTGTTTCTGGAATTTGACATTTTTAAATATAATGAACCACTTTTTAAACTTTATGACTTACCTTGAAGACAGAATTTTGGGATTGGTACTTGGAAGCATTTTCACTAATAATATGGGAAATGATGCCTGGAGAGAGAAATAATGAGCAAATGGATTCTTTTAGAGGAGGAGGCAAGCACTCTCTTGTGTCTTAATTTTGTTGCTGTGGTCAAAGAATGCATTTCCAAGTTTTCATTTGAGCACCCACCTATAGAAAAAAAATGTCCCTTTAAACAGTGACTCTTGGAACACTGAAAAAATAAAATATTTTTAAAAATTTAAAAAATGAAAAGATGTCCTTTTAAAGAAAAAAAGAAAATTTAGTTTTAAATAACATTATTACACCCTGCCATCTAGAGCATATTGAACATAGCCTATATATTGCTTGATTTAATATTCATTTAATTATAGTTATCCAAATGAGTATTAATTATTGCAAAGGTTACTTTGTCCATTATAATTTTATGTATGTATGTATGCATGTATGTATTTATTTATTTTTGGCTATTGATATCTCTTCTTTATTAACATATAATGTATTATTTGTTTCAGCAGTACAGGTCATCCATACTAATTTTAAATTGTGGTATAGCTGAATACCTGTACATGGAAATGGGAACCCTTTTCATCTTTATTTGTAGTGTTATAGAGACCAATATGCATAATATTAAAGCCAAGACAGGGATGTTTAGAAGAAAAAAAATACAGGTAGCTCTACCTCTAAAATTCATTTAACTACTGTCTTCTCTAATTATTGTTCCCAAATCATTTTATAGTTTAACTTCCTTATGAAACAATATGTAATGACTGACTCCTCATCAAGACTAAAATCTTTTAATTGTCTTTCAAGATCTTGGAGACAGTATAGCTTCAAAATTAAGAGCTGGGACTTTGAATCTGGATTGCTGAATTCAAATCTCAACTCTGGCACTTACATTTCTTGGAGAAAGTCATTTAGCCTTTCTATGCTTCAAAATTTTCGTAAGTAAAATGGAGGTGGTAATAATAGTACGTATTTCATAGGTTTAGTGTGAGGAATATGTAAGTTAATGACAGTGGAAGTACGTAGAATAGAGTTGGAGAGTATATTCTCACTTGGAATTCATTATTATTCCATAATTGATTGTTCTACTTTAACATTATTCGACACCTCAAACCATCTTTTTCTCAAGAGGTTTGTCCTTTCAGTAACTATTCTCTCCCTTTCCCAACTGTGCTAATTCTTACTTCTGTGCTATTGTTTATCAGTCTGCAATATTTAGTAATATATTTCTAACATTTTTATTATTTCTTATTTCTTTGTAACAGAAATAGAAATACAGTGCCTGAAGGTCAAACACAAAAGGAATCTCCGGGATTTTCTTTTCTCATGAATTATACTTCTAGATCTCCTGGATTGAATTTATTTGATTCTACTATATTTGATTCAGAAATCTCATCAGATCAGGTAATATGAGAAGCTAAAGTTTTATTTCGAAAAAACTATACACTGGAACCTCAAGTAATTTTTTTTTTAAGAGAGAAAGAGTGCACATGCACACATGCATGTAAGCAGGGGTGGGGAAAGGCAGGGAGAGAGAAATTTTGTTTAAAGATGTATTTCTTTATTTGAGAGAGTGAGCAAGTGAGTGAGCAGAAAAAGGGGCAGAGGGAGAGAGAAAATCTTAAGTAGACTCCCCACTGAGTGCAGAGCTCAACTTGGGGCTCCGTTTCACAACCCTGAAATCATGACCTGAGTGAAAATGAAGAGTCAGAAGCTTAAGCTACTAAGTCACCCAGATGCCCCTCAAATAATTCTTTAGTATCAAAGTGTCTTGGATCAGAGTACAAAGCAGAGGCAATTTTTTAAAAAAGATTGAGTATTGATAATGTAGCACAGTTCCCCCATTACGTTTTTGTTTCAATTTCAGGTGTCCTCAGTTGATACCTGTTTATAAAAAAAAAAAAAAATCTCAGGATAGGGATGATTTAAACTGCAGTTAAAGGCATTTTAAAATTAATTTGTCTTTATAGTTCATGTGTCTAACTTCTAAACAAACGTTTCATTTCTCAATGCGAAAAATTCTCCAGGTTATTAGTTGGTGTTTTTATTTACATATATGTACATAGCAACATTATCATTTAATTTTATAAGACCTAGTTTTCTTCTTGTAGTGATTTCTGCTAGTCAGTGATAGAATAGTAAAGTGCCTATTTCTGTATTTGGCAATTGAAAATGAAAATTAAGATGTGCCTTATTTGATCAGTAGAGACAGCACAGTGTAGTGGTTAAGACCAGACTCTGATGCCACACTGGTTGAGTGTGCACTGGATGTAGGATTTTCGGTACATAGCTTTCTGTTTCTGTAGAATGGACAAGAATTTTTGCTATTGAGGGGGTTCCTGGGTGGCTCAGTCAGTTGAGCATCTGCCTTCAGCTCTGGTCATAAGCTAGGATTGAGTCCCGCATAGGGCTCCTTTTTAGGCGGGGAGCCTGTGTCTCCCTCTGTCTACTGCTTCCCCTGCTGTGCTCTCTCTCTGACAAATAAAACCTTAAAAAAAAGAATTTTTGCCATTGGTTTTATGGATATAAAATGAGTTTATATCCCTAAAGCCTTAGAAAAAGTCTAAGCAATAAATAATGCTAATATATGTAGCTGTATAACGTAAGCATTGTATCGTTGTTCCTCATTTAAATTAGTCACATTTTGCCAGTTTTATGTGGATAAGAATATTTTCTTCCTGTACCCCCATATTATATTAAATTGTTGAAATTATAAGTTTATTGATAGATGACATAGTACTATACATTTCATCGTATTTTATGTCTTCAACTTTGTCTCAACTTTTATCTCAAACTTATTTCAAAAACAGGTAATTCCCAGAAGGTGTGTGCTGGGCATAAAAAAGTAGAATACAATTAGAAAATTGTCATTTACAATATTAACATTAATGCAAGATACATGCATATAACCTTAACAGGAAACATGTACATTTGGATAAAGAAGACCATAAAAACTACTGAAAAAAATTATTGTGTACACAGAGAGACATACGAGGTAGCTATATAGGAATAAAGTATTGTAAATATGTGTTTCTTCCCAAAGTAATTTAGAAATGTAATTCAATTCTAATCTAATTGGAATCCTGGCAAGGAGATTTATCCTTAATTTTTTGTTTTGTTTTGCTTTGTTGGGCTGGGGAAAGAGATTAGCAGATAATTACTGAGTTTCCTGGTCAATAATAATCAAGAAAATGTTCAAAAATAGGATTGAGATGGAATCCTAGAAAAAAAAATTAACCCAAAATAAAGCAGAGAAGTAATAGAGAAAACTCAGAGCAAACAGAAAACAAATAGTAAAATGTTAGACCCAAGTATGAAAAGTTTTAATAATCACATTAACTATAGATGGGCTAATCACTGCATTAAAGTTGGAGATTATAAGAGTAGATCAAAAAACATGTCCCTATTATAAGGTATCCACAAGAAACACATTATTTTTTCTTTTTTCAAGTTTTTGTTTAAATTCTAGTTAACATACAATGTAATATTAGGTTCAGGATAGAATTTAGTGATTCATCACTTATATACAACACCCAGTGCTCATCACATAAGTGCCCTCCTTAATACCCATGAAACTTTCACTATTTGCCGATGACATGATACACACACACACACACACACACATTACTCAGCCACAAAAAAGAATGAACTGTTGCCATGTGCAACGACATGAGTGGAACTAGAGGGTCTTATAAGTCAGGGAAAGACAAATACCATATGATTTCACTCACGTATGGGATTTAAGAAACAAAACAGATGAATGTACGGGGAAGGGAAGGAAAAATAATATAAGATAAAAACAGAGAGAGGCAAACCATAGAGACTCTTAACAATTGGGAACAAACTGAGGGTTGCTAGAGAAGAGATGGGTGGGGGGTTGGTGTAACTGGGTGATGGGCATTAAGGAAGTTACTTGATATAATGAACACTGGGTGTTATATGCAAGTCATGAAGCAGTAAATTCTACCCCTGAAACTAATACTACACTATATGTTAACTAACTTCAGTTTAAATAAAATCTTGAAAGAAAGAAAAAGAAGTGATTAGAAAAAGATATATCATAAAAATTGTAAAAAGGTTCCGATGGCTATACTTACATCATTTTAGGTAATCTTCAAGACAAAGAATATCATTAGACACAAAGAAGGACATTTCTTTCTTTTTTTAAATTATGTTAGTTATCATACAGTACAACATTAGTTTTTGATAAAGTGCTCATGATGCATTGTTTGCATATAGCACCCAGTGCTCCATGCAATACCTGCCCTCTTTAATACCCATCACTGGGCTAACTGATCCCCCCACTTCTCTCCCTTCTAAAACCCTAGTTGGTTTCTCAGAGTCTCCATAGTCTCTTATTGTTCATTTCCCCCATAGATTCCCTCCTTTATTTTTCCCTTCCTTCTCCTAATGTCCTCCATGCTATTTCTTGTGTTCCACAAATAAGTGAAACCATATGATAATTGATTTTCTCTGCTTGACTTATTTCACTTAGCATAATCTCCAGTCCCATCCATGTTGATGCAGAAGCTGGGTATTCATCCTTTCTGATGGCTGAGTAATATTCTACTGTATATATGGACCATTTCTTAAGAATAAAACGGCTAGGGACAACTGGGTGGTTCAGTTGGTTAAGCATTTGCCTTCAGCTCAGGTCATGATCCCAGGGTTCTGGGATCAAGCCCTGCATTGGGCTTCCTACTCAGTGGGGAGCCTGCTTCTCCCTCTCCCTCTGACCCTTGCTCACTCTCTATCTCTAATAAAAAAATAAAAGGGCCAGTTCTTAAGGACGACATAACAATGACAAATACGTATGTGCCTAATAACAGCTTCAAAATACAGAAAGAAATAAAAAGCAGACCATAAGGAATACAATCGATATTATAATAACAATGTAATGGGACAGATTGTAGCTATACGTGTGGTGTACATACCATCATGTATAAACTTGTCAATTAACTAAGTTGTACACTGAAAACTAATGTAACATTGTCTATCAACTATACTAAAAAAATACAGAAACAAAAACCACAAACTTGACTGAAGATTTTTAGCACTGTTCTCTCAGCATTTGATTGAATTAGATAATATCATCAGTAAAGATCTATAAAATCTGAACAATACCATCAACCCTCTTGGCCTAACTGACATTTATAGAACACTAACCACATAGCAGCCTCAGCTCTGCAGCTTATATAGGCATGTCTTGTTTTATTGTACTGTGCAGAGACTGATTTTTTTTAATTGTGACAACCCTGTGTTAAACAAGTCTTCTGGCAACATTTTTCCAACAGCATTTCTTCACTTTGTATCTCTGTGCCCCATTTTGGGAATTCTCACAATATATCAAGCTTTTTCATTATTATTGTATTTATTTTGGTGGTCTGTGATCAATGATTACAGCTGACTGAAAGCTCAGATGAAAGTTTGCATTTTTTTAGCAACAAAGTATTTTTAAATGTATGCATTTTTAAAGACATGATGCTATTGCACACTTAATAGTGTAGTGTAAACATAACTTCTATACACATCGGGAAACCAAAAAATTCACTGGACTTGCTGCTTTATTCTGATATTCACATTTTTGTGGTGGTCTGGAACCAAACTTGTAATATTTCTGAGGTGTGCCTGTATATTCTTTTCAAGTGTTGATGGTATATTCACCAAAGCTATACTCTGGGCCATAAGATGAGTCTTACTAAATTTCAAAGGATTGAGATCATACAGAGTATGTACTCTGTCCACAATATAATTAAATTAGAAATCAATAAGATAGAAGGAAAATCCTAAATAATTAGGGCATGGATCAAGAAGAAATCATGAGAGAAATTAGAGAAGATTTTGAAATGAGTGGTTATGAAAATTCAGTGTATCAAAACTGAGGGATGTTGCCAAAGCTAGAATAAAACATAGCTTTAAATAATTTAATTAATTTTTTAAATAATTCAGTTAATAGAAAAGAAGAAAGTCTAAAATCAGTGACTTTAGTTTTCACCTTGAAAATCTAGAAAATAGGGCATCTGAGTGGCTCAGTCAGCCCTAGGCTTCCCACTCAGCTGAGAGCCTGCTTCTACCTTTCCCTCTACCTGCTGTTCCCCCTCCTGTGCTCTCTCTCTCTGTGAAATAAATAAGTAAAATCTTTAAAAGAGAGAGAGAGAGAAAGAGAGAGAGAGGAGAGATAAGTTGAGTGGCTTGGTTAAGTGGCGGCCTTTAGCCAGGTCATGATCCCAGGATCCTGGGATTGAGTCCCACATCAGGCTTCTTGCTCCTGATTCTTCCTCTGCCTGCTGCTTCCCCGTTTGTGCTTATACTCTCTCTCTTTCCCTCTCTCTCTGACAAATGAATAAATAAAATCTTTTAAAAAAAATTCTAGAAAAAGAAACAAAGTAAACCCAAAGTAAATAGAATGAAAAATAAGAGAGATAAATCAATGAAATAGAAAATAAGCAAGAGAGAAAAATTGACAAAATCAAAGGTGGTTCTTTGAAAAAAATTAAGAGTTTATAAACCTGTCATTAGATTGACAAAAATAAGAAAATTCATTTTACAAAAAAATACTATTATAAATCCTACATACATTAATAAAAATGTTGAAAAAATTGGTGAGGGAGAGCTTGAGAGCAATCAAAATATGATAATGGTATAAGAATTGATAAAGTGATCAGTAGTATGGGCTAGAAAGTCTTGAAAATTTAAATATTCATCAGATCTTAGTAAGAGAAAGGATTCTCTGAGCATTAAATCAGTGGAAGAAGAGCCAAAAGAAAATAAAAAAGAATTTGGGTTTGGTTCCATAGAAAATTTTTATATGTTAAAAAAATGTTAAGGCAAAATGAAAATGTGATAAAAATTTTTGTGATAATATAAGAAATTAATGTCTTTAATATGTAAAAAGCTTATATGGATTAGTAAGAATTACTGCCTCAATAGAGATATATACAAAGTTCTTTTGGTGAATAGATAAAATAATTCACTTAAGGAAATTCAAATGACATAAAATCTCTGGGAAAACAGCTTTCCTTATTAATTGTCAAAAAATATAAATCTGTGCGTAACAGCATTTATTCAAGTGAAATTTGTATTAGTAAAAAACCAGAAGTAACATAAATGTCCAAAGTGAAAGAATGATTGCAAACCAAGAAACAGACTCTTAACTACAGAGAACAAACTGATGGGACAGGGGGATGGGTTAATTAAGGAGTGAACTTGTGATGAGCATTGGATGTTGTATGTAAGTGTTGAATCACTAAATTGTACACCTGAAACTATACTACACTGTATGTTAGATAACTAGAATTTAAATAAAAACTTTAAAAAAAGAAAGACACTGGTATGTTCATATGAAAGAATATGAAAATGCCATGAAAAGAATCTGATTTTGGAAGAATAGTGATATGGGAAAATGCTCATAATGCAGCATTAAAAGGAAAAAAAAGGGGGACAGAAAACTATGTTGTCATGGTCCCATTTGGAAAAAAAAACCTGTTTTACAGAGAAAACAGACTCTTTGGGCAGCAAAACTTGATATGGCTTGACACGAAGCTGTCATATTTCCTATTACTTTTATAGGATGGAAAACAATGCCACGAACCTGCTTTGTAAAAGGCCTCCAGAATAAAGCAAGTTAATTAGAATTTTAGGTTATAGGGACACCTGGGTGGCTCAGAGGGTTAATCATCTGCCTTCGGCTCAGGTCATGATCTCAAGGTCCTGGGATCGAGTCCCACATCGGGCTCTCTGCTCAGTGGGGAGCTTGCTTCCCCCTCTTTCTCTGCCTGCCTCTCTGCCTACTTGTGACCTCTCTCTCTGTCAAATACATAAATAAAGTCTTTTAAAAAATTAAAAACAGAATTTTAGGTTATAGTAATGTTCCAAAGTAGGAACTATCTTTACTACACTATATATACCTTTTAATATATTATTTATTGCCAGAATCAAATCAATAAGCCTTATTTTAATATGAGCAAATGATAGATTTTAAAGATAGGTCTCTTTTTTAAAGTACAGTAATGTTTTAAATAGAATGTTCCCATTTTGTCTACTCTAATTATGCTTATTAGAAGAGCCAGGTTTTATATTCAAGTATAAATGCTATATATACTCTTCTACTGATTGCTTGAGTAATACCAAATGGAAATTATTTTTCAGTTTAATGAACATTATTCTGCAGGAAATTTAAATCCTCTCTCATCCCAACAAGGAATTGGTAAGTAATTTGAAGTTTGCTACATATAAAAACATGTTAACTTCTCCACTTTTTATTTCGTTTGCCTCTGATTTTCTCAGGCCCTCAGTTTATTCTTGTAAAATTCTATTACTTCTGCATCACTCACTAATTATTTTTATAGCAATTTAACTTCTTTCACTACTCTACCAAAGTCTCCAATAACTACTAGTGACTTAACAATTATTAAACATTATGGATATTGTTTATCTATATTTGTTACATTTGATATAGTTGATTATTCTCATCTTCTTTCTGAAGTTTTTACATTTCCTCCTATATCTCTGGTGCTTACTTTTTATTGGTTCTTCCTTCTTCTGTTATCCCAGTGTTGATTCATTCAACATACAAATATGCATATGTATACATATAGTATATTTTATATTCAGTATTGCTGTAGCTCTGATGATAGAATAGTGTCCATTTCTTTTTTCCTTTTTTCTTCTTTTCCTTTCTTTCTTCAATTCCACATACAAGTGAGATCACACATTATTTGTCTTACTCTGTCTCACTGACTTCAGTTAGCATAATGCCATTACTGTTACTATAAATAGCAGGATTTCCTGTTTTTTCTCATGGTTCAATAGTATTCCATTGGGTGTGCATATGTATGTATATATATATAAATATACATATATTTATTTCTTTTTCTTGCCTGATTGCTCTATCTAGGACTTCCAGTACTACTTTGAATAAGAGTGGTAAGAGCGGGCACCCTTGTCTGGTTCCTGATCTTAAAGGAAAACCTCTCCTCCTTTCACCATTGAGTGTAATGTTACCTGTGGGCTTGTCATATATGGCTTTTATAATGTTGAGTTATGTCCCTTCCATACCTAAATTGAATTTTTATCATGAATGGATGTTGAATTTTGTCAAATGCTTTTTCTGCATCTGTTGAAATGATCATATGATTATTTTCTTTTATTCTACTAATGGGATATATCTAATCTTGTTCCAACATACATTTTAAGCCTTTTCTCTTATAAAAATGTATGCTTTTGGCCAGACCAAAGAACTCTCTATAATCCAAATATGCCCACCCTTTCTTACCCACTTTTTTCTTTCTGAAATACTCAACTTCCATTTCTTTCTAACCATCTTCGAAGACCGGGTTCCATAAATCCTTTTATTTCCTTCAACTTTTCATCCCCAAAAGATCTCTCCTTCACTTTTCTGTATTTTATTTTTTTATATATTTTAAAATATTCTATTGTCTGTTGTTATTTATCAGCATACATAAAATCTTTTCTAATCACAGGTCTTTGAAAACAGGGATTCTGTTTTATTCACCTTTGTATTGTCCACAGCACCTTGCACATTAATCTATTTTATTTTTAATGAGCATAGGAGTTTTATGAATGCTTTATATAAACTTATTTTCTTCTGAAATTAAATTAAAAACATCAAATTCATTTATTCAAGGCTAGATTCAAGATTTTAGTTCTTTCTGAGCCTATAGCTATATTACAGCTATTTTCCTTCATGTAAGTCTTAAGGATGTATGATGAAGTTAATGGAAAAATAAAGGGATAGAGGAAGAACTCAAGTATCTGGTCATCACTGTATCTGTCTTTCTAACCATCCCTCTATCCACCCACCCTACTGCTGGTAGGGTCAGCTTTATTTAGGGTGAAATAATTGAGGTATTTAAAGACACATGAAATTTCAAAGTGCTACAAAGTAAATTGTTCTGCTTAATTGAATTGATTCTTTATGGAAAGAATGCAGGTGCTGTAAAAGACTTCAAGTAAGTTTTTAGATTACTGTGCATTTTGAGTTGTTAATAATTTAAAAGTATAATAAAGATATTAAAATATTTTAGTGTTTATAGTTCTATATAATAGAGTAAATGAAAAATAATATTTTTCCTCAAAGGCAATTCTTGGAGTCATTAACAAAATAATTCTTTTTTTTCAAATAATTCTTTGTGTAAAGTTGATTTCAAAAATTCCTCTTGGGGCTCATGAGTGGCTCAGGTGTTTAAGTATCTGACTCTTGGTTTTGGCTCAGGTCACGATCTCAGGGTTGTCAGATGGAGCCTCACATAAGGCTCTATGTTCAGTGTGGAGTTTGCTTGAGATTTTTTCCTTCTTCCCCCCTTTTGTTCCTCCCCCCAGGTTGTGCTCTCTCTGTAAAATAAATGACAATATAGTATTTTTAAAAATTCCTTTTAGAACTATAGAAGCCTTTTCACTATTCTCTTCGTTTCCTTGAGCCAGTGCCACAAACACTACATTATAGTAACACATAAATAATAGTTGAATAAGTTTGACTTTTGTGATATCTCTCAGATCCAGCATCTTTCCCCATTCACTTTGCTAACTCTAAGACCAAGTTTTCATCATTTCTTTCTTGTTATCCCCACTTCTAGACACTCTACTGTTCCAACCTTTCTATGCATTCTTTCCTTAGTAAACCTTATAAAGTAGTTCAAATCCTGTCATACCTCCACTTGGAAACTTCAAAAAAATTTTTTTCTAATTATTTTGATGAGGGACAGAGGGAAAGGGAGAGTGAGAATCATAAAGTCTTTACACCCAGTGTAGATGAGGAAGCAGGGCTTGATCTCCCAATCCTGAGATCATGATCAAGCCAAAAATCAAGAGTCCATTGCTTAATTGACTGAGCCACCCTGGTGTCCCTCCACTTGAGAACTTGTAATGGCTTCCTCTTATGTATAAAATAAAGTCCAGATTCTGTAGTTGGACATTCAGCAGTCTTTCCAAGCTCATCTTTATTAATACCCTTTCAGTAACTTTCTCTTATTTCTCAGTGCTCCTAACAAGATGAATTGATTTCTGTTAGCCTTATACTTCCTATGCATGCCTATTTCTGTGCCTCTGTGCTATTCTCTCCATTTGAGGTGTTTTCCCCCTTTTTCTACCATATATACTAGCCCTTATTATACTTCAGTTCAAATTACTTGAAAGTAATTTTGGATCTGTCTGATTTTTTTGTAGTACAAAGGACAGCTTTTGCACATAGGAATACAGTCTGCTTAATAAGTGATTCAGTGTTACCCTACTTATTGTTAGCAGTATACTGTAATTTAATAGACTATGCAAATTATGTAACATGAATGGCATGGTATTATAATGTTTCTCTTTCTTAGGAAACTTATTTGGGAAACCAGAAGGAGAAGATGCATTCACATTTTCTTTTTCGTCAGACTCTTCAACTCATACATTTGGAACTGGAAAAGATGATTTTAGTTTTCCATTTTCATTTGAACAGGATCAAAACTCAACATCTTCTTCTGTAAAAGGTTTTTCATCTTCCTCACAAAGTACAACACAATTTATCTTTTTTTGAACTAATTATTAATTTCTCAAATTATTTAACTGCTCTATAATCGTCTAGAGCATAAATTTATATTATTGCTTCAAAATGAAGACTACTTTCTCTTGTTGATTAAGGCAGTAATGGGTTACCAGTTACATTATTTGATTATATATTTAAATATTGAGGGAAATTAACCCTATGTCACCAAATTTTGTTTTATTTGAATCATTTGCTTATCATAATTTATTTTGGTTTTTATTTTACAAGCCATCTTTAGGCAGAATTAATCTTAATAGAATTTGATGCTTTTTCATTAATCTTTACTATAAATATTAAGCCTGCTGCTCCCCAGAACCTAATTTTCATTCTGGTAGTATTTTAGGTGTTTTGATAAGAATAAGAACTTTAGGCCATCAGAAGACCTTTTAGTAGTAACCATGAAGAATTAGCGCTGAGATGTACTTTAGCTACTAAAAAATGCTTTTAAAACTACTGTTTCACTTATGCTTCATTGTTGCAGTATGAAGAGTGATGCTTTAATAATAATCTCACAGAATTCATTTTATTGATAGTGAATAAAAATGTTATTTTCTTCTAATACAAGAAATAATAAAATTTTATCAGTTATCTAATATCTTTAATAGAAAATTAAATGTGAAGGGCTAGAGTAATTTCTGAAAACTAGATCATTGTATTAATGATCCTACTGTTATAGTTATATTTTCTTGCATAAACTTTTTGAAGAACATTTCAAATTTTGCTTTCTGATTCCAACAAAAAAACTGACCTTCATGTTTTATAATTTCCTTGTAAATTATGTAGTCAAAGTGAAGATATTTAAATTTTGATAAAATTATATAAACGTATTGCTCAATGTCTTTGTATTTTATGCTTTCTAAATTGATTACATTGAGTTATCGCATAATAAAAAGTCTTGACTCCAAATTCTGGTGTGTGACTGCTGACAGATTTTAAGTTTCATTGCATTTTCTTTCCCTTCTGCTCCACAGCTGATCAAGCTGATAAGAAAGCCCAGGGATTCCCACTTTTAGCACCAGTGGGAGGTTCAAGCCATATATAGGAACTCTTGTTCTGGCCCCACCTCAACCACCATAAAAATCCACAGCCATTCTCTTTCCTCTGATCTCTCAAGCCATTTTCAGACAAATTAGGTAGTCCTGGCCTGCTCTCTCCAGAAAGCATCATTATATGAGTAATTAACCTTTTTATACTCTACTGGGGTGTGTGTGGTGCCATTAGTCTCAATATCTAAGCAAAATTTTGGTGACAGTCTTTCTTGCTTCTTCAGGGTGTCCACATTTATCACAATTGTATTAAATTAAGCCTTCCTAAAGACTAGATAGAAGTCAGGGAATGATACAGCTAATGAGAGAAAGAATTTAAGAAAACTTTGGACTGTGTTTTAAAAATAAAAGCTTCAACAACAGGTGGAAAGCTGAAAATTTCAGTTAAAACATGGAGATTTTATGTCTTTTATTGACATTGAATTAATTGGTGGTTTTGATATAATAAAGACATTGGCTATATATGAGGAAGGAGAAAATGTTGTGATTGGTTTGTTATTTAAGAAATTCAAAACTGGTTTTACTCTTGTGAGACCCAGTGATTCCATCATTTATTTTTACTTTAAATAGAGAAATAAATGCCCAGCACACAGGTATCATGTATCAATAAAAGAGATAAAATAAGTATTTTTAAAGTATCTACAGTGTACATGATGTTTTGAGGGTATATAGAAGAGAACTAAAAGACACAGTCTTATACTCAAAAAATTTATAATTTAGTTGAGACATAACTTATGAAACAACAAAAACAAAATAATTTATAATCAAATTCTATAGCTTATAACTTAGTCTGTGATAAAGAAGAGATTGAGTGCTTTTTTAAAAGATTTTATTAATTTATTTGACAGAGAGACAGTGAGAAGGGGAACACAAGCAGGGGGAGTGGGAGAGGGAGAAGCACACTTTCCTGCTAAGCAGGGAGCCCAATGCAGGGCTCCATCCCAGGACCTTGGGATCATGACTTGAGTGAAAGGTAGGTGCTTTTTTTTTTAAATGTAATAATGTATTTTCTTTTTTTCAGTGTTCCAAGATTCAATGTTTATGCTTAACAACTGAGCCACCCAGGCGGCCCAACATTGAGTGTTTTAAGAATTATAAAAAGGAAGGTTAGGGGCGCCTGGGTGGCTCAGTTGGTTGGGCGACTGCCTTCGGCTCAGGTCATGATCCCGGGGACCCGGGATCGAGCCCCGCATCGGGCTGCCTGCTCGGCAGGAAGCCTGCTTCTCCCTCTCTCACTCCCCTTACTTGTGTTCCCTCTCTCGCTGTGTTTCTCTCTGTCAAATAAATAAATAAAATCTTTAAAAAAA
>PITA01001539.1:72798-86562 GCA_004023965.1 Spilogale gracilis | reverse complement strand
TTGAATTAATAGAATTGAACTGAATTGGTAAAAGAGGCAGGGAAGGCTTTTTAGGTAAGGGGAACAATATGAACAAAAGAAAAATGCTAATCACAATTTAGTACAAGAGGGGGAAATCAAAATAGGCCTAAACAGAGTGGACAGTTATAGTAGGAAATTGAGATTAATAGATACGGTAAGACTGACTTATAGAGAATCTTCAAGTGTTTTGACTTGGTTTCTAAAGCTGATAAGAAACTTATGTCTTAAATGCCAGAGTTGCAAAATAAAAAGAATGACCAAGAAAGGTTAAACAGGTAATATGTTTATTTTTATTATTTATTTTTAATAAAGATTTTATTTATTTATAGAACAGAAGGAGACACAGAGAGAGAGAGAGGAAACACAAGCAGGGGGAATGAGAAAGGGAGAAGCAGGCTTCCCGCTGAGCAGGGAGCCCAGAAGCAGGACTCTATTCCAGGACCCTGGGATCATGACCTGAACCAAAAGGCAGACACTTAACTGACTGAGCCACCCAGGTGCCCAGGTAATATGTTTATCGAGTTGGGAGAAATCAAAGTTAAATCAAGTAAGAGTCAGTTGCACTGGTCCAGATATGCGGTGATAAGTTCCAGGTGATAACAACTAATTGTGTTGTGGTTTGAGGCTGCTGACACCTAAAATTAGAAAAGTATATGTTGCCTGAAAGAAATATATTTGAATATCATCTGGGTATAAAGTAAAAAGAAAAAGGAAACAAAGTTGTTTGGTTATGTTTGAAGAGCTTAAATCTCAACTAGCTAAGTTATGTGCAGTGTTTCTAATATAGATCATAGAAATAACAGTATAATCAAATAGCCTTCTAAAGATAATTTTTTAAAGGACAGTATTTCCCTAATGATAGATGAAATCTTCAAAATAACTGTCATCTTCAAAATGGGAATTCATCTCTGCTTCTATTCAATAAGGCTTTAGAAATGTGGGGTCCCAACCCAGAGCCCTCTCTTATATTTAGCAGAAAAACTAAAACTGCACATCTGTTTATGTTTAAGACAAAAATCTATTTTAATATGATTAGACTAATTTTTTCCTCTATGATTAAAAAAGATACTCTAAATTTACAAGAGAAATATTCCAATTCATTAGGACTCTGATTTATCCTCAAAGGAGGTGTAACATACTATATAGCGACAGTGGTACCACTAATTCTTAGTAGACAGAGCTAGGAAATATATATTTATTTATTTATTTATTTATTTATTTATTTATTTATATATATGTTTATTAATCTATACATCTATCATCTATCTATATACTTAAAACATGAGCTTGTACTGATAACTCCAGCAACATGAGGGTCATTCTAGTGTTTTCCTTTTATTTGAAACTTCTTTCTCTTACAGTGAGAAACTTGGTTTTTATTGATTATAATTTATTTACTCTTTTGTTTGACCTTAGTATATATGTAATTTCAGAATTCTGAATCCACACCCTGTCAGAAACAAATTTATTAATTAGAGTGTTAGTTTCCTCTAGCTGCTGTAGCGAACTGTCACAAATTTGGTGGATTGAAACAATAGGAATTTATTCTTTCACAGGTCTGGAGGCCAGAAATCCAAAATCAGTTTTACTGGGTAAAAATCAAGGTGTTAGCAAGGCCGTACCTTCTACAGAGGCCCCTTCCAGATTCTGGTGGCTGCTGGCATTCCTTGGCTCCTGTCCATATCACTCCAACTTGCAAAGCTACTATGTTAGGGTTCAGAGAAACAGAACTAATAGCATCCATTTCTGTCTTCTATCTACATATCCGTCTATCATCTGGATATATTTTAAGGAATTGGTTCTTATGATTGTGGAAGTTGCAAATCCTAAATCCATAGGAAAAATTAGCAAGATAGAAATTCAGGTAAAAGTTAATGTTACAGTCTTGAGTCTGAAATTCCACTAGGCAGGCTGGAAACTCAGGGTTTCTATGTTAAAATCTTGAAGCCAGATTCCTTTTTTGGGAAACCTCAGTTTTTGCTCTTTAGGTCTTCAAATGATTGGATAAAGTCTGTTCACATTATGAATAATAATCTGCTTAACGCAAAATATACTGATTTAAATGATAATCACATTTAAAAATACCTTCACAGTGGAGCACTGGGTGTGGGGAATGGGGAATGAATCTTGGAACACTGCGAAAAAAAATTTTAGTAACAATAAAAATAAATAAATAAATAAATAAATAAATACCTTCACAGCAAAATCTAGGATGGTGTTTGACCAATCAGTGGCACACCATTGCTTAGCCAGGGTGATACAAAAATTCACCGCCACTGTCAGAATCTTTAAATCTTCCTCTGTTCTGCCTGCACATGCATGACCTTCTCTCCATGTGTAAAATATCCCTTTGCCTTTCCTTTATAAGAACATGTGATTGCATGGGTCTACTTGGTTGGGTACATCAGATAATCTCTCCATTTTAAGATTCTTAACTGAATCCTATCTGCAAAGATCTTTCCCCTGCCCTTTCCTTGTCATATAGGAAAGGGAGTGGGATATGGATATTTTTAGGGGGCCATTTGCTAGCCAATTACAAAGGGTATATATAGTGTTTGTGTACTTTCTTTAGTCTGTAATGTTAGAGCATCTAGTCAAAACACTGTTTTTCAAAGTTACTTAGGATAACTCCTGTCTTCCCTACTGCCTAATTATGATTATGTCACTCATAATTTTGCTACATTCATTTGTGCATTCCATCTTGAATTTATCTGAATTCCTGATTGATGCTTAAAAATTTTTTTTAAAGATTTATTTACTTGAGAGAGTGAGAGAGCACATGTAAGCAAAGGGAGGGGCAAAGGGAGAGGGAGAGAGAGAGAATCTCAAACAGACTCCCCACTGAGTGTGGAGTCCAAAGCAGGGCTCAATCTCAAGACCCCGGGATCATGACCTAAACCAAAATCAAGATGTTTAACTGACTGATCCACCCGGGTGCCCCCCAAATTTTTATATGGTAAAATTTCCTCTTTGTAATCTATAGTTCAATTGGGTTTGACAAATAGAGTTATGTATCCATGACAATAGTAACATGTAGAAAAGTTCCATCACCCCCAAAATTCCCTGGGGACCCTTTGTTGTCAACCCCTTCCCTTCCAAAGCTTGGAAATGGGTCTATTTTCTGTCCCTTTAGTTTTGTCTTTTCTAGCATATTGGGGTCTGGCTTCTTCCACTTAGCAAAATGTATATAAGTTTCATTCTTGTCCTTGTATGAATCAATAGTTTGTTTCTTTTTGCTGCAGGTTATCCAGTGTATGGATGTGGTATAGTTTGTTTATTCCTTTGCCTGTTGACAGGCATATAAATGGATTTTGGGATTATGAGTAAAGCCTCAAAAACCTTCATGGATGGAATTTTACGTGAACTTAAATTTTTATTTCATTTGAGTAAATAGCTAGGAGTGAGATTCTTGGGTTGCACAATAAGTATATGTTTAAACTTGTGTCCCCACCAGCAGTGTATGAAGATTCACATCTTTGTCAATACTTGGTATTATCAATTTTTAAGATTTTAGCCATTCTCATGGGTATAAAGTGGTATATCATTGTAGTTTTAACTTGTATTTCCCTAGTTGATGTTGAGCATGGTTTCATATGCTTATTTGTCATCTGAATATCTGGGCTTATAAAAAAAATTGGGTTGTTTGTTATCTTATTGTTGAGTTCTGGCAGCTCTTTATATATTTTGTATACAAGGCCTTTATTAGATATGCAATTTGCAGATATTTTCTCCCCATCTGTGACTTATATTTTTATTAACAGGGTCTTTCACCAAGAAAAATATTTTTAAGTTTTGATCAAGTCCAATCTATCACTAAATTGGCTTTTAGTTATTTGTTAGATACACTCTTTTCCAAAACCCAAGGTCATAAATTTTCCTTCTGTGTTTTCTTTTAAAAATTCTAGATGGCCTCATAAAATGGATTAAGAAGTGTTTTTAATTCATTTTAACCTTTTCTATTTTCTAACCTTTTCTGTTTTCTGGTAGAGATTGTGTAGAATTGTCCTTTTTTCTTTTTTTTTCTTAAATGTTTGGGGAAACAGTGAAAACCCTCTCATCCTGGAGTTTCCTATGTTGGGTGGTTTTAAACTTTGAATTCAATTTCTTAAACAGAGGAATATATTATCTATTTCTTCATGAATGAGTTTTGGTTGTTTGTATCTCAAAAATTAGTCCATGCCATCTAGGTTTTCAAATTAAGAGTCAGAAGGTTGTTTGTAATATTTCCTCATTGATCTTTTATTTAGTCTATGTGGTCTGTAGTGATCACTTCTCTTTCTTTTTTTAAAAAAAGATTTTATTTATTTATTTATTTGACAGAGAGAGAGATCACAAGTAGGCAGAGAGGCAGGCAGAGAGAGAGGAGGAAGCAGGCTCCCAGATGAACAGAGAGCCCAATGCGGGCCCTCAGGACCCTGAGATCATGACCTGAGCCGAAGGTAGAGGCTTTAACCCACTGACCCACCCAGGCCCTCGATCACTTCTCTTTCATTCTTTTTTTTCCCATTCTTGATATTGATAATTTGTAGTCTGTCTATCTGTTAGTTTGGCGAGAGGATTGATTATCAATGTTACTTTTTTTCCCTCTAAAACCAACTTTTGGTTTCATTGATTTTTCTCTGTTTTTCTGTTTTCAATTTTATTGGTTTATACTTTTTATTATTCCCTTCCTTGTTTGCTATGGCTTTCTTTTATCCCTTTAGTTTCTTAAAATGGAAGCTTATATTACTGATTTGAAAGCATTCTTCTTTTCTCATTAGTACTTAATGCTATAACATTCCTATAAGCCCTGCTTTAGCTATATCCATCAAATTTTGATATATTTTCTTTTTATTTTTACTTAAGTAAAATTATGTTTATATTTCCTATTGGACTTTATCCTTGACCCATGGGTATTTAAAAGTTTGTTTAATTTCCATACATTTTTTAAATAAAATTTATTTATTTATTTATTTGACAGAGAGAAAGAGCGCAAACAAGGGGAGCAGCAGGCAGAGGAAGAGGGAGAAGTAGGCTCCCTGCTCAACAATGAGCCCAATGCAGGGCTCCATCCCAGGTCCCTGGGATCATGACCTGAGCTGAAGGCAGACCCCCAAACAACTGAGCCACCCAGGCACCCCTAGTATCTACACATTTAGGGAATTTTAAGTATCTTTCTCCCATTGATTTCTAGTTTAACTTCACTATGGCCAAAGACATACTTTTTATGGTTTATTTTTCTTTCTTTCTTTTATTTTTCTTTTCTTTTCTTTTTTTTTGTTTTCTTTCTTTTTTCCTTCTTCCTTCCTTCCTTCTGTCTCTCTGTCTCTCTCTGTCTCTCTCTCTTTCTTTCTTTCTTCTTATGGTACAAAAAGGTACTTTTATTGCATCATAGGGACAGGACCCGTTGGTAGAAACAGGTGATTGCGAGGAGTAGCTGACTATATGTTTTTGGTTGGGGGTGGGGTAGAGATAAGGGAATTGTCTAAAGGGATTTCTGTATAGAATCCTGGAGATCTGGCTATTATCACGTTGAGGTTGCTTTTAGTCTCTAGCAAAGCATTGACATTAAAGCAGCTGTGAGTCCCTTGTGAATGTCACACTCTGCTTGTCTCAGGTATTATCAAAGGGCTGTAAATTTTAAGGAAATTTAATTTTATTTACATTTCTCTTGCCTTTGTTCTCCTCATTTTACCCCCTGAACAGTTTTGACCCTTAAATCTTTAAGATTGCTAAGAGTGGAAGGTTTTATGTTCTGTAACTTCTTCCTGCTAAATAGGAGCATAGATATGTCCCTACCTATGGGTCAACATTAATCTGTTGGGGAACTTACATATAGGAGTTATGAAAGGCTAAGGCAGCCAAATCCAAGGTAGACAACATACATGAATCTCCTTGAGTAGAAAGGATCATCTGTTGGCTTGAAGTTATGACAGTGAAGGAGTCTCAACACCAGGCAGAGAGACACTTCAAAAGACAACAAAATAAAGTTAATATTTGAGAAAGGGGCACCTGGGTGAGTTGGTGGGTTAAGTGTCTGACTCTTGATTTTGGCTCAGGTCATAATCTGAGAATTGTGAGATTGAGGCCTGGGTGGAGCACCATGCTGAGTGTGAACACTGCTTAAGATTTTCTAGCTCCCTCTCCCACTGTCTTCCCCATCCCTACCCATGCATGCATGCTCATGCTTTCTCTCTTTCTCAAAAAAATATGTATATGTATATATATAAATATGAGGAAAAGAAGCCCAGTAAAAAGATCTTTAATCGTTGCCCAAATCTTCCTCCAGTCCAGGAGTTTAACCAATCATTAAAGAAGAATAACATTCTCACCTCCACACAAAACCTTAGGTCTTTTAATTTTGAGATTTAATGTGGGCCCACATATAGTCTACCTTTGTAAACAAAATATGTGTACTTGAAGAGAATGTATATTTGGCAGTTGTGTGAAATATAATAGTCTGTAAAAACCAGTTAGGTCACAGTGGTTGTCAGTATTACTCAAATTATTTTTATCAATTGCTGTTAAAAACTATGATTCTGGGGCGCCTGGGTGGCTTAGTTGGTTGAGCGACTGCCTTCGGCTCAGGTCATGATCCTGGAGACCTGGGATCGAGTCCCACATTGGGCTCCCTGCTCAGCGGGAAGCCTGCTTCTTCCTCTCTCACTCCCCCTGCTTGTGTTCCCTCTCTGGCTGTGTTTCTCTTTGTCAAATAAATAAATAAAATCTTAAAAAAAACAAAAAAACTATGATTCCATTTTTGTCTATTTCTCCCTCTAATTTTGTCCATTTTTGTTTCATATATTTTGAAATACTGTCATTAAGTTTATATTCATTATGATTGTCATATCCTCCAGATGAATTAAACCTATTATCACTATGAAATCTCTCTTTAGCTCTACTAATATTCCTTTTCTTAACTTCTACTTTATTTTATATTAACAACTTTTCCAGCCGTCTTAAAAGAAGAATATGAATGTTTCCACGATATACTTTTTCCATCCATTTATTTTCAACTTGTCTGTGTCTTTATATTTGAAGTATATCTCTTTCAGATAGCATATATTGGCTTTTAGGTTCATTGTAATAACCTTTGCATGTACTCTCTTTAAGAGTTGCACATAACATTTTGACTTTTGTCTCATTGGTAAGAATGATTCTACCTCAATTGCAAGGGCAGCTGAGAAATGCTGAGTTTTAGGTGAGCATGTTACTTAGGGTTTTATTACTAAAGAAAAAGCGGTGACTGGATATTGAGAAGTAATTAAGCATATTTTATAGTATCTTCCTGGATACATTCTTTCTATGCTCAAGTACATACTGAAGAGTAATTCCCAGGATGGTTCTTGAACAATAAGCCTTCTGAGGCTTTTTAGGCCTGGTAAAATCTTCATTTTCCTTTTTCATTAAAAATAAAATTTACTTTTCTAAAGGTAATATTTTTCCATGGACACACAGCTACACACACATGCACACTACACACACACACACACACACACACACACACACACACACACACAAAGATAAACAGTGAAAGCTCTCCTTCTCATCCCTGGCTCCTCTACCAAATTCCTACCCCCTTCATTTGTAAGCACAGGTATTTGGTTTTTTTCCTATTCTTCAAGGATTTTATGCATAAAAAGAGAATAAGGACATTCTTATTTTCCCTTGTTTCACACTTAAGATACATCATAAGGTACATTATATTTTAGGGGCACCTGGATGGCTCAGTCGTTAAGCATCTGCCTTTGACTTAGGTCATGATCCTGGAGTCCCAGGATTGAGCCCCATAGCATCGAGCCCCGCATCAAGCCCCGCATCGGGCTCCCTGCCCGGTGGGAAGTCTGCTTCTCCCTCTCTTGCTCCCTCTGCTTGTGTTCCCTCTTAACTGTGTTTCTCTCTGTCAAATAATTTTTTTTAAAAGATACATTATATTTTACCTTTTCCCACTTAAAAATTTATATCAAAGACTTTTGATTTTGCTTTTATATGAAAGTTGGACTAGATACAATCATTTTAAAGAATCGCTTTTGAAAACTATTTGTATAAGGGAGTGGAGGTGAAGGAAATATTCAGGGGCCAGCTAACCTGCCTGTACTTCTCATCCTCTCTCCAGATCCAGATGTTTCCCTGCCTTTTCCCATCAACATGCTGCCACCACTCTTAGGGCAAGATAAAAGGATATACCTAAAAACTTGCCAACAATGCTAGCTCCCAAAAATGAGATCATGTGATGGTTAATTTTATAGGCTTACCTAACAGGGCCACAGAATATCCCTTATTCTGGATGTTTTTATGAGGGTATTTCTGGATGATATAAACATTTGAATAAGTAGGACTAAGAAAAACATATTGCCCTTCCCAGTGTGAGTAGGACTTATCTAATCCATTGAGGTCCTCAACAGAACAGAAAGGCTGAGTAAAAAAGAATTCATTTTCTCTGCCAGACTGTCTTTGAGCTGGAATTTAGGTCTTCTCCTGCCTTTGGACTCAGACTCAGACTCAGACTGGAACTTATACCATTTCCTTACCTGCTTCTCAGATCCTCACACATATATTGGAACTATAGCATTGTTTCTCCTGGGTCTCCAACTTTCCTACTTCAGATCTTAGGACTTCTCAGACTCCAGAGCATAATCCAGAGCTGATTCCTTATAATCAATTAATCAATCAATCTCTCTTACTCTCTGAAACATATAAAATTTTCTATTGGTCATATTTCTCTGGCTGATGGAAGTATTCAGCCTTAATGGTTTTTAGATTAGTTTTGACAGATATCTCACCTTTTCTCCAGGTTTTGTAATACCTTTAGTTTTAGGTATTGAAGAGAGAGCCAGTGCTTACTTGCCATTTTTGTTTTATACATTTATTTGCCTTTTATTTGTATTTTTAAAGACAGCCTTCATTTTTTTTTGCTTTTATTTATCCATAGTTTTTTTTTTAGATTCCACTTATGAGTGGAATCATATGCTATTTAGCTCTCTAAATCTGACCTATGTCACTTAGCATAATACCCTTTAGGTCCATCCATGTCATCTTAAATGGCACGATCTCATCCTTTTTATTTTTATTTATTTTTAATATCTAATTTATTTAATAGAGAGATCACAAGTGGGCAGAGAGAGCAGAGGAAACAGGCTCCCTGCTGAGCAGAGAGCCCGGCGCGGGCCTCGATCCCAGGACCCTGAGATCATGACCCGAGCTGAAGGCAAAGGCTTTAACTCACTAAGCCACCCAGGCGCCCAAATATCATCCTTTTTAATGGCTATATAATATTCCTGTGTGTGCACATGTGGGGGTGCTTCTGTGTGTACCACATTTTCCTTATCCATTCATCTCTGGATGGACACTTGGACTGCTTCCATATCTTGGCTATTGTAAATAATGGTGCTGTAAACATAGGGGTACATATGTCTTTTCAAATTAGTGTTTTTGTTTTCTTTGGGTAAGTACTCAGTAGTGGGATTATTGGATCATATTGTATTTCTATTTTTAATTTTTTGAGAAACCTCTATATTCTTTTCCATGGTGGTTACTCCAATATACATTCCCACCAATAGAGCATGAGGGTTCATTTTCTCCACATCCTTGCCAACACTTGTTATTTCTTGCCATTTTTACTTTAACCACTTCAACAGGGGTAAGGTGATATCTCATTGTGGTTTTGATTTGCCTTTCCCTGAAGATTAGGGATGTTGAGCATCTTTTCGTGTGTATTGGCCATCTGTATGTCTTCTTTGGAAAAATGTCTATTCAGGTCCTCTGACCATTTTTTTTTATCAGATTGTTTTTTGGTGTTGTTTTGTATAAGTTCTTTATATATTTTGGATATTAACCCTTATTGGAATACCATTTGCAAATATATTCTCCCATTCAGTAGGTAGTTTTTTGTTTTGTTGATAATTTCCTTCACTATGCAAAAGCTTTTTATTTTATTTGATATTGTCCCAACAGTTTATTCTTGCTTGTCTTTATAGTTGACATCAGAGAAATTACTGTCTGTGCTCTCTTGTAGGATTTTTAATGGTTTCAGGTCTCAAACTTAGGTCTTTAGTATGCTTTGATTTTTTTTGTCTTTTATGTATGATGTTAGAAAACCCATAGAAAATCTGGGATAATTTTGTATTACATGTGTTCCATTTAATATTCCTGGTGTCCAACTTGCTAACTATTATTTTCTTACAAGTTAGCAGTCTCAGATTACCCATTTGCCTTTTTTTTTTAGACTTACAGTGTAAAATATTTGGGAATTAAGACACATTTGCCTTTTTTTCAGAAGTAATCCCATAATTCTAAGTATTGACTTGTTGAATCAGGTTAAATACAAATTTTAAAGGAAACACAACAAAACTTTAAAAATGTGAAGTGGATGAGTTTAGCAAGAAGCTTTACAAAAGAGGAAATATTTATCTTTGGCAATGGAATCTAGGCAGTGTTTTGAGACTCTGTACTAAAAGAAAATTTATTTAAGTTGGATTAACTTAACAGTTCTGAAACCATATTATCACTATGTAAAAATCATTTGACTTGGTTGTCTAGTGTTTGATTCAGTGTGAATATTAAGGGAACTCACATTTAACCTGACCTTGCTCTTTTTCAGTGTTCTGTTAGATTTTAAAGAGTGTAATTTAGGTCAAATTTAAAGTTCAGATGAATGAAACAACTTTCTACTGTGTATTGTGGCATTAATGTACTTTCAGCATAGTTAGAGAATAAGATATAAATACTACTTACTAGAATACTGAAATGTGTAGACTTATAGTATAAAAAAAGAAAAGATAGTAAGCTCAAAGAAGAACTTAATGAACAGATATTCTATGTTCATGGAGAGAAAGACTCAATATTATCAAGATGTCAGTTCTTTCCAACTTGACCTATAGATTCAATTCAATTGCAGTTAATCCCAACAAATTATTCTGTGGGTATCAACACAATTATTCTAAAGTTTATATGGACAGGCAAAAGACTCAGAATAGCCAACAATAGCCAACAAAATAAAGGAGAGGAAAAAAGTTGGATGACTTACTATTATGCTTCAGTAATCAAGACAGTGTGATATTGAGGAAAGAGCAAATAGATCAATGGAATGGAATAGAAACTTCGAAAGAGACCTACACAAATTCGTTCAATTGATCTTAACAAAGAAACAAAGGCAATACAATGGAGTAAAGATAGTCTTTTCAACAAATGATGCTAGAACAACTGGACATCCACATTAAAAAAAATGAATCTAGATACAGACCTTATTCTCTTCAGAAAAATAAAATGGGTCACATAAATGTAAATACGAACTACAAAGCTATGAAAGCCCTAGAAGATTATATAGAATATAATCTAGATGACCTAGGGTTTGGTGATGACTTTTTACTTATTTATTTCTTTTTAAAGATTTATTTATTTGGGAGGGAGAGCTTGCAAGTATGAAGTGGGGGAGGGGCTCATGGAGAGCAAAAGGGAGACAAGCAGACTCCCTGCAGAGTGGGGAGCCCAACATGGGGCTCAGTCCCAGGACTCCGAGATCATGACCTGAGTTGAAATCAAGAGCTGGACACTTAACATGAGCCACCCAGGCACCCCTAGACTTTTTCTATATAATATTAAAGGCACAACCTATGAAAGAAATAATGGATAAGCTAATTTCATTAAAATTAAAATTTTCTGCTCTGCAAAAGACATGGTCAAGAGACTAAAAAGAGAAGCCACAGATTGGAAGCAAATATTTGCAAAAGACACATCTGATAAATGATTGTTATCCACAACATACAAAAACTCTTAAAACTCAATTATAATTTTAAAAAAGCCTCAACAATAAGAAAACAAATCAATCAATTTAAAAATGGACCACAGATCTGAACAGACACCTCACCAAAGAAGATATACAGATGACAAAAAATATATGAAAAGGTGCTCCACATCATATGTTATTAGAGAAGTGCAAGCTAAAATAACAATGAGATACCACTACACATCTATCAGGATGGCCAAAATGCAGAACATTGACGTTACCAAAAGTTACCAAGGATGTGAAGCAGCTAGAACTCTCACTCGTTACTGGGGTGAATGCAAAATGGTAGAGATATTTTGGAAGACAGTTTGGCATTTTCTTAAGAAACTAAGCATACAATTACCATGTGATCTAGCTATAGTGTTTCTTATATTTACCCGCAGGAGATGGAAACATTTATCTACACAGAAACCTGCATACAGATGTCTATAGCAGCTTTATTCATAGTTACCAAAACCTGGAAGCAACCAAGATGTTCTTCAGTAGGTGAGTGGGAAAGTAAACTGTGGTACACCCAGACAATGAAATATAACTTAGTGTTAAAAAGAAATATGTTACCAGACGATGAAAGGACCTGGAGAATAACTTAAATAGATATTATTAAGTGAAAGAAGCCAATCTGCAAAGACTACATATTATATGATTCTAACTATTTGAGGTCCTAGAAAAGGCAAAACTATGAAGACAGTAAAAGGTCAGTGGTTGTGAAGGGTTAAGAGGGAGGCAGGCGTGAAAGTAGAGCACAGGATTTTTAGGACAGTGAAAATACTCCGTATCATGCTATAATAATGGATACATGTTATTACAAGTTTGTCCAAATCCATAGAAATGTACAACACAAAGAGTGAACCCTAGTAAATTATGGACTTTGAGTGATAATGATGTGTCAATGTAGGTTCATTAATTTTACAAATGTATCACTCTAGGGCGCCTGGATGGCTCAGTGGGTTAAAGCCTCTGCCTTCAGCTCAGGTCATGATCTCAGGGTCCTGGGATCAAGGCCCGCATCGGGCTCTCTGCTCAGCAGGGAGCCTGCTTCCTCCTCTCTCTCTCTGCCTGTCTTTCTGCCTACTTGTGATCTCTCTCTCCGTCAAATAAATAAATAAAACCTTTAAAAAAATTACTTTACAAATATACCACTCTGGTGGTGGATATTGATAGTAAGAGAGGCTATGCATGTGTGGGGGTATGGAGCTTATGGGAAATTTCTACCTTTTGCTCAATTTTTCTGTGAATCTAAAACTACTCTAAAAAGTAAAGTCTTAAAAAAATCAATAGAGGAAATTTTTGAACAAAATACACAGCTTTAAGCTTTCTACTGCTTTGCTGATTGCAGGGTTGTAAATCCTTTTTGAGTAATGGACATGTAAATATTAATTTTTTATTTATCCTGACTGAGAATTTCAGGGGCCTAAATAGGTGACAGACTAGAACTTTAATCATTACTAGCTGGCCAGAGAGTGTTAGTAATTTTGAAGTGAAGAAAAATTACAATTTTTAAAATAAAGTTTTTCTGATCTTTTGAAGGAATGAATGAACAAGCAATGTATAAACCTGGCTGGCATGTTGATGCTTTCCCTTCGAATTTCGATTTGCTCCATATAACTTGCCTTAGAGGCTGAATGCCTCATTTAGAACCACTCTGATTGCCTTGCTTTTATAGTTTGCTCTTGATTGCTCCTAACCTGACACAAGTCACATGCAATCAAATCTATATCTCTGGTGGACAGGCCCACCCTAATATTCTCTGACTCACATCCAGGTTGTTTACAGTGCAGCAGTTCTGCTTCTAAATACATCACTGTGTATTCTGATGTTGACATCTTGCTGGGAATTTCTCTCTTAAAACATTATCTTTTTCTTATTTGAGATGAATAGGATCCTCTTTTTAGAACTTTCCCCTACTTTTTAGAGGGTAACTTTCCCAAAATATCTCACCTTTTTTTTTTTTTGGCATGTTTTAGGTATTTTTTTTCATA
>PITA01001539.1:0-72698 GCA_004023965.1 Spilogale gracilis | reverse complement strand
AGAGGGATCATGTATAAGAGTATTGAATAGTAGTGGAGAGTGTGGGCCCTGGTATTACTGTCCAGGTTTAAACACTGAAAGATTCATGCTGAAGCGTGACTCTGGGCCAGTTATTTATCTTCTTTGCTTCAGTTTCCTCATTTTAAAAATGGGGTTGATCATCCTACCTATGAAAGAGGATAATTGGGAGTATTAAAGTGACAACTCGTGGTAAATGCTTGGTGATCTAATTTGTTTTAGAGGCAGATGATAGAGATTTTCATGCAAAACATAAGAATTTAATGTTCAGATTTTTAAAAGATTTTATTTATTTATTTATTTATTTATTTATTTATTTATTTATTTGACAGAAAGAAACACAGAGAGGGAACACAAGCAGGGGTAGTGAGAGAGGGAGGAACAGGCTTCCCGCTGAGCAGGAAGCCTGATGCGGGGCTCAATCCTAGGACTCCAGGATTATGACCTGAGCTGAAGGCAGTTGCTTAACGACTGAACCATCCAAGCACCCGTATTTAGCATTTCTCAATAATTTTTTTAAAATCTGAACATTGGAACAACTACGCTCCCTGCTCAGCGGGAAACTTGCTTCTCTCTCTCTCACCTCACCCCCCACTTGTGTTCCCTCTCTAACTGTGTTTCTGTCAAATAAATAAGTAAAATCTTTTTTAAAAAAGAAAGAAATGATAAATACATCAAATGATGGGGGAAAAAAGATATTTTAAAGTAATTTTTGGAGTCCGTCCAGTGATAAAACAAGTATTCAGTAAGAAGGTATTTGTATTAATTCAGTTATACCATGGTCCAAATGAACCTTGAAAAATAACTACTTACAAAATTATGCAGTTTTTTCTAGTCAAGGAAGAAATAGTTTTGTCTTCTAATATATCATGAAGGAGTAACATTAAAATATTTACTCCCTAATCCCATTTTTATTCTTTTGCCCAACTTTATGATTAATTGATGCCTCCTGGTGATATAAAAATATTTGAATTACACATTGAGGTTTTTGATAACTAGTAATACTCTGTATCTGTTGAATTAGTCTTTCTTATTTTCTGTACCTAATGGGTAGAAAAATGAAAGGATCTCAAAAATTAATAATGTGACTAACCTAATTAATTTAAGAAATACTTGTTAAGGCCTACCAAGTGGCAATGATAGGTAGTTCACAAAGCTTGCATAAATACTTGAAATATTCTCAGTAATGAGCACAAAATGAGCAGAGGTCCTGAGACAAGAACCTGGCATTTCTAGGAGGTAGAAGTCAGCATGGTCAGAGCATAATGAATGAGAAGAAGAGAAGAAAGGGGGAAATGCTAGTGTTGCTTTATCTTTGTTAACTAAACAAAAAGTAATCCTCCATAGCAATAGTAACATCCCTGTAAGAACCTGAGTTGATTTATGCATAAAACCAACCTGGTCTCAAAAATTCATTTGAGAGTATAAATACAAAATTTTTTATTCCTATATTTCCACATAACATAATGAGAATATATTACTGTAGGTGTATCTCTAACAGATAACCTAAATTAAACAGAAATGTAATTAACATGCTTACAAAAACCAAAATCAGTACAGTAGTATATATTTTTCTTTTTGTGATTAGAGAATTATGAGGGGGAGAATTTTTTACCTGCTTCGATTTCTTAAAATACCACCTCTGTGCTATTTACTTCTACTTATCTTCTACCGTTCATCTCAAAGACATGTATGCAAAGCCTTCTCTAACTTCACTAAGCAGATATCAGCACTTTTTTAAAAGTTTTTTTTTTTTTTAATAATCTCTGCACCCATTGGGGGGCTCAAAGTCATGACTCTGAGAGCTCAAGAGTCATGTGCTTTTCCACCTGAGCCCATCAGGCACCCCAGATCTCAGTTTGGTTATGCCTGTTAGCATAGCTTTTACGATATTTACTTGTGAAATTAGATTTTGTATTTTACAAAGACAAGGATTATGCTCTAGATATCTTAATATCCCCAACTTCAGTGAAGCTTTAATTATTTTTATAATTCTTGAATAATTCCCACCTTTATCACCTGACTAAATCTAATTTGTTTGATACTGCTGCCTCACACAGAATCTAGTGTGGTACCTAGCCATCATAAGTTCCCCATAAATATTTGCTGGAAGAAAAGTGAATGGCATGAACCAACCATGCCAATAAGCTAGTCAGTCCTACAGATCAAAGACTACATCTTAATCATTTTTATGTAATCATTTTTCTAGCATGTTCTCAGGGACATGAATATAATTTTTATAGCATATAGAATATAATTTGGGTATTCATCCTTTCTGATGGAGGTATAATATTCCATTGTATATATGGACCATATCTACTTTAGCCACTCGTCTGATGGGCACTTGGCTCTTTCCATAGTTTGGTGATTATGTCCATTGCTGCTATGAACATTGGGATGCATATGGCCCTTCTTTTCACTACATCTGTATCTATGAGGTAAATACCCAGTAGTGCAATGTAGTAGCTCTATTTTTAATTTTTAAGGAATCTCCACACTGTTTTCCAAATACACTGCACCAGCTTGCATTTCCACCAATAGTGTAAGAGGGTTCCCCTTTCTCCACAGCCTCCCCAGTACTGGTTGTTTCCTGTCCTGTTAATTTTGGCCATTCTAACTGGTGTAAGGTGGTATCTCAATGTGGTTTTGATTTGAATTTCCCTGATGGCTAATGATGATGAACATTTTTTCATGTGTCTGCTATCCATTTGTATGTCTTCTATGGAGAAGTGTCTGTTCATGTCTTCTGCCCATTTTTTGATATGATCATTTTTTTTGGGTTGTTGCGTTTGAGGAGTTCTTTGTAGATCTTGGATATCAGCCCTTTTTCTGTAGTGTCATTTGCAAATATCTTCTCCCATTCTGTGGGTTGCCTCTTTGTTTTGTTGACTGTTTCCTTTGCTGTGAAGAAGCTTTTTATCTTGATGAACTCCCAAAAGTTCATTTTCACTTTTGTTTGCTTTGCCTTTGGAGACATGTCTTGAAAGAAGATGCTGTGGCTGATGTCAAAGAGGTTACTGCCTATGTTCTCCTCTAAGATTTTGATAGATTCCTGCCTCACGTTGAGGCTTTCATCCATTTTGAGTTTATCTTTGTGTATGGCATAAGAGAATGGCCTAGTTTCATTCTTCTATACGTAGTTGTCCAATTTCCCCAGCACCATTTATTGAAGATACTGTCTTTTTTCCACTGGATATTTTTTCCTGCTTTGTCGAAGATTATTTGACCATGGATTTGTGGGTCCATATCTGGACTCTCTACTCTGTTCCATTGGTCTATTTGCTTGTTTTTGTGCCAGTACCATGCTGTCTTGGTAATCACAGCTTTGTAATAACGCTTGAAATCAGGTAACATGATGCCTCCAGGTTTGTTTTTCTTTTTCAACATTTCCTTAGCAATTCGGGGTCTTTTCTGGTTCCATATAATTTTTAGGATTGTTTGTTCCAGCACTTTGAAGAAGGTTGGTAGAATTTTGATCAGGATGGCATTAAAGGTATAGATTGCTCGTGTTTGAAGATGGTGGAAGGCCAGGTGACCACATTTCGGGGAGTCCCCTGAAGTGAGCGCAATTCTTGCAAAAAACACTACAGCAACACTGTGAGCACCCATGAAATCAGCCTGAAATGTGATATTTCGCACTTCTGGGTCACCATGGGGGACAAGGACCATCAGCAAAAAGGTAGAAACAAGTGAGAGCGATCGGAGGGTTACCCCCAGAGACAAGGGGTTTGGGGGAGGAAGCCCGCAGAGCCGAATCATTGGAAGCAAATGCCCCAGCACGAAAGTGCCACAGACATATGAAAAAATGTTCAGCGTCACTAGCTATCAGGGAAATTCAAATCAAAACCACACTGAGATACCACCTTACACCAGTCAAAATGGCCAAAATTAACAAGTCAGGAAACAACAAGTGTTGGAGAGGTTGCGGAGAAAGGGGGACCCTCTTACTCTGTTGGTGGAAATACAAGCTGGTGCAGCCGCTTTGGAAAACAGTGTGGAGATTCCTTAAAAAATTAAAAATAGAGCTACCCTATGACCCTGCAATTGCACTACTGGGCATTTACCCCAAAGATACAAATGTAGTGAAAAGAAGGGCCATATGTTTACACCAATGTTCATTGCAGCAATGGCCACAATCGCCAAACTGTGGAAAGAGCCAAGATGTCCATCAACAGATGAATGGATAAAGAAGATGTGGTACATATATACAAGGGAATATTATGCCTCCGTCAGAAAGGATGAATACCCAACTTTTGTAGCAGCATGGACTGGATTGGAAGAGATTATGCTGAGTGAAATAAGCCAAGTAGAGAAAGTCAAGTATCACATGGTTTCATTTACTTGCAGTGCACAAGGGGTAATATAGAAGACAGTAGGAGAAGGAAAGTAAATGGGAAGTAGGGTAATTCAGGGAGAGAAACAAAACAAGAGAGACTTTGGACACAGAAACAAACTGAGGGACTTGGAGGGAGGGGGGGTAGAGGGATGGGAGAGCCTGGTGGTGGGTACTGAGGGGACCTATTGCATAGAGCACTGGGTGTGGGGAAAAGGGAAATGAATCTTGGAACACTGGGAAAAAAAATTTTTTTTAAAGATTTTATTTATTTGACAGAGAGAGACACAGCTAGAGAGGGAACACAAGCAGGGGGAGTGAGAGAGGGAGAAGCAGGTTTCCCGCCGATCAGGAAGCCCGATGTGGGACTCGATCCCGGGTCTCCGAGATTATGACCTGAGCCGAAGGCAGTCGCCCAACCAACTGAGCCACCCAGGCGCCCCAGGAAAAAAATTTAAGTAACAATAAAAATAAATTAATTAATTAAAAAAAAGTATAGATTGCTCTGGGCAGCATAGACATTTTAACAATGTTTATTCTTCTGATCCATCAACATGGAATTCATTTCCATCTTTTTGTGATTTTTCAATTTCTTTCACGAGTGTTCTGTAGTTCCTTGAGTACAGTTCCTTTACTTCTTTTTTTCCCCCAAGATTTTATTTATTTATTTGACACAGAGAGAGATCACAAGTAGGCAGAGAAGCAGGCAGAGAGAGAGGTGGAAGTAGGCTCCCTGCCGAGCAGAGAGCCCCATTTGGGCCTCTGGGATCATGACCTGAGCTGAAGGCAGAGGCTCTAACCCACTGAGCCACCCAGGCACTCCAGTTCCTTTACTTCTTTGGTTAGGTTTAATCAAAGGTATCTTATGGGTTTTGGTGCTATAGTAAATGGGACTAATTCTCTAATTTCCCTTTCATTGTTAGTGTATAAGAATGCAACTAATTTCTGTGCATTGATTTTGTATCCTGCCACATTACTGAATTGTTGTATGAGTTCTAGTAGTTTGGGGTTGGAGTCTTTTGGGTTTTCCATATAAAGTATCATGTCATCTGTGAAGAGAGACAGTTTGACTTCTTCTTTGACAATTTGAATACTTTTTATTTCTTTTTGTTGTCTGATTGCTCTTGCTAGGACTTCTAACACTATGTTGAACAATAGTGGTAAGAGTGAAGCCCCTCAAAGTTTTAGTGGTTGTTACTATCAAGCCATCAAAAACAGATAACTCAGATGCTTTCTAAGTATTTCTGGGGGTGCCTGAGTGGCTCAGTCAGTTGAGCATCTACCTTTGGCTCAAGTCATGATACCAGGGTCCTGGGATCTGGCAGGCATCTGGCTCCCTGCTCAGCAGAGAACCTGCTTCTCCCTCTCTCTCCACCACTCCACCACTCCCTCTCTCCACCACTCACCACACCACTCTCCACAGAGCTTGTGTGCTCTCTCTCCGACCAAAAAAAATAAAAAAAGAGATAGATACCATACAAACTATTTTTTTTAAAAGCGGGAGTGGTTATATTAATATCAGATAAGATATACTTCAAAACAATAAAAACTACAAGAGACAAAGAGGTACTTTACACATAATGAAAGGATCAATCCATTAGGAAGACTTATTCTTAAATGTGTATATACCAAAGAACAGAGCCCCAAAACTATAAAACAAAACTGATAGGAGAAATAGACAAATCCGCAATTATACACTGGGGTCTTAAATGCCCCACTCTTAGCAATAACTACTAGATGGCAAACATAAGATCTAAACAACACAATCAACCAACAGGCCCTAGATGAATTATACAGAATACTTTACCTAACAACAGCAAAATTCACATTTTTTTTCTAGTGCCCATGAAACATTCACTAAAATAGATCATATCCTGGGCCACAGAAAATATATCAACATACTTAAAAGAACTGAATCATACAGAGTATATTCTGTAATCATAATGATGCCAAAGTAGAAATCAGTAATAGAAAAACAATTAGGAAACTCTTCAAACACTTGAAAATAAAATAACACATTTCTAAATAATCCATAAATCAAAGAGGAAGTCTCAAAGAAAAATTTAAAAATACATAGAACTAGAAGTGGAAGTACAATATTTGAAAATATGTGGATGCAGTTAAAGCAGTGCTGAGTATTAAATGCTAATATTAGAGGGAAAAAAAGATCTTAAATAATCTAAGTTCCTACTTCAAGAAACTAGAGAAAAAGACAAAAATCAATCTAAAACAAGATGAAAGAATAAAATGATGAAGAGCAGAAATTAATACAATTGGAAACAATAGAGAAAACTCAATAAAAAAAAAGCTGGTTTTTTTCTAAAATCAATAAATCGATAAATCTCTAATGATACCAACAAAGATAAAGTGAAGTCCCACATCACCAATACAAGCAATTAAACAGAGAATATTACTAAGATCCTGCAGCCATTAGGAGGAAATAATTATTAGATTTTCCAGAGAAACAGAATTAATAAGATGTATATGTATAGAATGAGATTATTTTAAAGAATTGGCTCATGTGTTATAGAGGCTGGCAGTCCAAAATTTGCATGGTAACCCAGAGAGAAGCCAGTGCTGCAGCTCAATTCTAAAACTATCAAGTTGAAAACCCAGAGAAGAGCAGTTCAAGTGTGAATGAAGTCATGCTCAGGGCCCAGGAAGAGCTAATGTTGTAGTCCAAGTTTAAAAGCCATCTGATGCAGTATTTCTCCCTGGTCAGGGGAGGTGAGTCTCTGTACTATTCAGGCCTTTAACTGATTGGATGAAGCCCAGTAACATTATGGAGGGCAATCTGCTTTACTCAAAATCTACTGATTTAAATGTTAATCTCATCCAAAAACACCCTCACAGAAACATCCAAAATAATGTCTGGGCAAATATCTAAGCACTGTCGCCCAGCCAAGCTGACACATAAAATTAACCATCACAACTATGAACAACTTATGCTCAAAAATTTAAAAACATAAAAGAAATAAACCAATTCCTCAAAAACCACAAACTATCAGAATTCAACCAAGATGAAGTGGAAAACCTCAATAAATCCTCCAGTGATAAAGGAAATTTAGTTTTTAATTAAAAATCTCTCCTAAGGGGCATCTGGGTGGCTCAGTCATTAAGCATCTGCCTTCCACTCAGGTCATGATCCCGGAGTCCCAAGATCGAGCCTCTGCATCAGGCTCCCTGCTCGGCGGGAAGCCTGCTTCTCCCTCTCTCACTCCCCCTGCTTGTGTTCCCTCTCTAGCTGTGTTTCTCTCTGTCAAATAAATAAATAAAATCTTTTTTAAAAAAAGAAAAAGTGAAGAAAAACGTGTGTAATATAATCCGTTTTTAATAAAAGAAAATAATGACAAAAACTCCTATGTATTTGTGAATATATGTATGTACCTGAGTTTACATACTTTATATATATAGTATAATAATATATATATTTATATATATATGTCTATATAACATAAGGGAGATGCTTAACCAAATGAGCCACTCAGGCATCCCTAGCATGTCTCTTTCTATTGTTTTACTTTTTTTTACAAGTTAGCTTTTTATTAAAAAACATTGAAACTGTTTATTTTCTTAGTGAGGAATTTTGTGCATGTTCAATTTACTTGACTTGTCCATCCAAATATTAATGTATTAAATTCAGAGTAAAAAAAAGGCATAAAATTATAGGTGCTTTGCAGAACATGTAATTAGATATAATCCCTGTAAAAGTTCTTTTGATCCAAAAAAAAGAAGTTCTTTTTTGTTTTTTAAGATTTTATTTATTTATTTGACAGAGAGAAACACAGCTAGAGAGGGAACATATGCAGGGGGAGTGAGAGAGGGAGAAGCAGGCTTCCCAACGAGCAGGGAGCCTGATGCGGGGCTCAATCCAGGTCTCCGGGATCATGACCTGAGCCGAAGGCAGTTGCTTAACCAACTGAGCCACGCAGGCACCCCAAAAGAAGTTCTTTTGATCCAAAATATTAATCACAAGTAAGGGCCATTAATAATTTTCTATATTTTTCAGGCTTATGTAGAGTCTTTCCTTGTAGAAATTCAACAAATGTAACCTCAAAGGTACTATATTTCAATGCTAAATAACAAAGAAAATTCTAAAAAAATAAAACTGAAAAAATCAAAATAAAACTTTAAAAATCATTATGAGCTTATCATATATAGACTTTACTGGGTTGAGGTAAATTCTTTCTATACCTACTATGTTGAGAGTTTTTATCATGAAATGGTATTGAATTTTGTCAAATGCTTTTTCTGCATCTGTTGAGATGATCATGTGATTTTTATTCTTCATTTTATTATTGTGGTATATGACATTAATTGATTTGCAGCACTGAAAGGCTGGGGGTGTTGGATGTTCTCCTCACTCTTCTCTCCAGACCCCACCCTAGGGAGGAGTCACGGTCTTTCTCTGTGATGAGCTGTGCCAGATTTGGGTGACTGATGCAAAAAAAGTGAAGTTGCTCTTCTCACCTGTTTTGGTACAGTTGATCTCAGGTTTCTTATTTACCTGGGTACTGCAACTTTTTTTACTGAACTCTGGACTTCTCATAAAGGTATTTTATAATTTTTGTTGTTAAATTTGGGTGTGGGGAGCTGGGACTTCCTATTTTGTCATTTTGATGTCACTTGATATGTACTTTACTTTAAACCTACTGATGTCTTTGTATTTGAAGTGAATTTATTATATGCAGCATATTTTTGGATGATGTTTTCTCAGCCACTCTGCCAACCTGCCTTTTAATTCGTGTATTTAGACTACTTACATTTAAGGGAATAACTGATATGTTAAGGCTTAAGTCAGTCATTTTACTGTTTTCTGTTTGTTTCTTCTCTTTGCCTTTTCTTACCCTCCTGTGAGCTATTTGAATATTTTTAGGAGTGGGGTTTTTCCATTGATATTTGGATGGAGTAGGGTAGGTATTGCCCAGAAGCTTTTCTGTTGTTAGACCATTCAGTCCTTTGGCTAGGTGAAAGAGATTTTTCTTGGAAGTGTTCTGTTTTTGTTTTTGTTTTTTGCCTGTGCCTGTTCATGGTTTCAGTTTGGAGGCTTCTGCAGTTCCTTGTCCAGGATATGTGCAAGGCAACAAGAAAGCCTAGCAAATCATCGCTGTTGCTGGAAAGAATGAAAGACTTGAAACAACTTTCTCACTAATTGGCTCTGACAGTAAAGGCCTCAATGATGACACCTAAAGGAGGAGGAGCTGAAGATAGTAAGGAGGAGAGAAGATAATAAGTTCAGATTTTGATATATTATATTTGAGATGGTGATGATTAATCATGAGTCTAGAAGGCAGTTGAAAATATGAGTCAAGTTTATCCCTTTAGTGAAAGGGATAGGTCTGAGAATATTCACTTCTCACTCATTCCACAAAATATTGATGGATGGGGACACCTATAAATTTGGAAATCATTCACATTTGAATTTATATTTAGGTTTTGAGTCACTAGTTTATGAGGAAGAAGCAGTGAGCAAGAAGAAAAGACAGAGTTGAGTGCTGAGTCTTAGGGACCACTCATAGTTAAGGGGTAAATAAGCAAAGAGGAGTCAGAATGGGTAGTAAACAAAGTTAAAAGAGAGTCAGGACAATGCAGTAGAATGAAACCCAAGCATAGAGAGTTTCAAAGAAGAGGTTGTAGGTGACTTAAGAGCTACAGAAAAGTAAAAGAAAATAAGGACTTAGAAGTAATAAGGAGGGGCCCCTGGGTGGCACAGTTAATTAAGCATCTGGCTCTTGGTTTCAGCCCAGTTCATGATCTCAAGATCATGAGATCAAGTCTGTGTCATGCTCCGCACTCAGTGTGGGGTCTGCCAAGATCTCTCTCTCTCTCTCTCTCTCTCTCTCTCTCTCTCTCTCTCTCTCTCTCTCTCTCCCTTTTTCTCTGCCCTCCCTGTGCTTGCTCTCTCTCCCTCTCTCAAATAAGTGTATAAATCTTTTAAAAAATAGAAAGAAGAAGAAGTAATAAGGAAACCACTGATGGCTATGAACAGTGTGGTTTCAACAGAGTAATGATGGCTGGGTACTGGGGAGTGCTCAAATGATTTAGACCACATATTGGTAGTAAATGAAACAAGAGATTTTAATTTGATAAGCATTAATTTGGTACTGATAGTCCTGTACACTGAAAACTAAGAAATTTTTCACAGAGAAATTTTAAAAGACCAAAATAAGAACAGAAATGTTTACCATATTTATTGATTTAAAAGCTCAATTTTCTCAAAGTTTATAGATTCAATTCAATCCCAATCAAAGAAATTTTTTAGAGGTTTACAAGTTGAATCTAAAGTTTATATGGAAAAACAAAACCCAATCATGGGGAAAAAAATCAAAGCTGGTGGATGTATACTTTCTGATTTTGAAATTTACTATAAATTTACAATAATCAAAACAATGTAATGATGCTGTGAGGACAGATAAATGGATCAGTGGATCAGAACAGAAAATCCAGAAATAGACCTTCACATATGTAGTCACTTGATTTTTTACAAAGGTGGCAAGGGGGTTAGCTAATAAGCTGGTGCAACAAGGGAAAGAAAGCCTTCTCTACAAATGGCACTATAGGAAAATGGTAAATATATGTAAAAAATGAACTTCAACTCCTACTTCACACACTTCACAAAACTTAATTTGAAATGTATTATTGACCTAGATACAAAAGCTTAAATTATTAACTTTTAAAAAAAGATTTTATGGCTCTTGCCTTTTGGCTTGGAGGAGGAAAAGGTGCACCTGTCTTTGGTTGTCTGGAATCCAGGGTCATCCAACACCAACTGCCTCCACCATGTCACCTGAGTTCAACCCCAACAAGATTAAAATTATGTACCTGAGGTGCAAAGGTGGTGAAATCAGTGCTACCAGAGTCTGCCCTGGCCCCAAAGATTGGCTTGCTGGGTCTTCTCCAAAAACATTTGGCAATGGCATTGCCAAGGCAACCAGTGATTGGAAATGTCTAAGGATTATAGTGAAATTGACCATTCAGAACAGACAGGCCCAGACTGAAGTGGTACCTTCTGCCTCAGCCCTGATTATCAAAGCCCTCAAAGAACCACCAAGAGACAGAAATAAGCAGAAAAACATTAAGTAAAGTGGAAATATCACTTTTGATGAGATTGTCAATATTGCCTGACAGCTGCAACACCGATCTTTAACCAAACAACTCCCTGGAACCATTAAAGAGATCCTGGGGACTGTCCAGTCTGTGGGCTGAAATGATGGCTGCCACTCTCTTGACATCATAGATGACATCAATAGTGGTGCAGTGGAATGCCCACAGAAAATGGGTTAACTATAGCAGAAAATATTTCAATGAAGTATCATTTGACAACTTGGCAATCAATTTAACAAATTGGAGAAAAAAAAAGATTTTATATATTTATACTAGGGTAGAGGGAGAGAGAAAATGTCCAGCAAACTCCATGCTGGCTGCAGAGCCCAACACAGGGCCAGATCTCATGACCCCGAGATCACAATCTGAGCCAAAATCAAGAATAGGACACTCAACTGACTGAGCCACCCAGGCACCCATGTTATAGTAAAACTATAAATTTCTACAAGAAAAGTAAGAGGGTATCTTTGAGAACCTGAGATAAACAAAGACTTATCAGAGGACACAAGAACATTAACCATAAAAGAAGAACATGGATGAAGACTTAATCAAAAATAAAAACTTCTGGTCATCAAAAGACAACAGTTAAGAAAATGAAGGCAAACCACAGTGTCCCTGTTATCAGTTTATGGCCTATAAGCACCAAATTCACCCTTCTCTACCTACTCTGGGACATTTGTATATTTTCCATTGCCACCTTTGTCAGTAAAGGACTCTGTTACACAGATTCACAGACTCCTATTTAAGCTTCAGTCTCCTACAGTATTTGCAGCTTCTCTAGCACCCATGTGCTCTAGAGCATAGTGGCCAGCAGCACCCCGTGGCAAGCAGCTTCACCTGGCACTTCCCTCAGGCAGTTTTGTAGCAGAGTGCTCCAGTGAGACATCTCCATATGAACCAACTTCATCAGCACTCTAGAGGCATATTTCTAGTAAGTTCCACTCATGTGGCATCATAGTGACATCTCTTGTCAGCCATTTGGTAAGCATACCCAGTACCTACAACAAGATCTGCATCTTGGCTCTGGTGGGGCTTCTTCCTTGGTCACTTTATCTGAGTCCTAGGGATAGTATCCGCTATTATTTCTATATTCTTTAAAGCTCATTTTATTTTTTGCTGGCCAAACTTTTGGTCTTCAATCCCCTGTTATTTTTAAGAATTCTTAAGTATATTGAACATTTACTATTCAAACTCTGTGGTTTCTCTATCCTGACTGAAATAAACAAGAAGAAAATATTTTAATACATACATCTGATAAAGGACTTCTATTCACAATATATAAAGAATTCCTACAAATCAATAACAAAAGACAAACAGTTCAGTAAAATATAGGCAAAATATGTGCAGATAATCAGTACATGAAAAGATGCCCATCATCATTGGTCATCAGGAAAATACAAAATAAAATCACAATGAGTTGCTATTTTATACCCATTAGAATGACTAAAATTAAAAAGATTGACAACAACTGTTGGTGAGATTATGAAGAAATACAAGTTCTCATCCATTGATGATAGGAGAGCAAAATAGTGATTCACTTTCAAAAAATGACAGTTTCCCATAATGTTAATTAAGTACATACCTACCCGTATGACCTAGTAATTTCACTCATATATATTTGTCCAAGAGGAATGAAAACTTTTCCCACAAAGACTTGAATAATAATGTTCATAGCATCTTTACTCATAATAACCAAAAACTGGAAATAACTCAAATATGAATTGATAAACATTGTAATGTGTCCCTATATTTGGTCACTCCTCAACAATGTGAAAGAATGAACTATGGGTATAGTCAATAACATGGGCAAATTTAAAAAACATTATGGTGAGTGAAAGGAGTCTTCTCAAGAACAGGAGACATAGCTGACTTTCCTAACACAGAAAATAGGCAGAGACTTAGACAAAATGAGATAACAGAGAAATTGATCCCAAATGAAAAAACAGGACAAGACCATGGCCAGAGATCTAAACAAAACCAATATAAATAAAATGTCTGATAGAGAATTCAAAGTAATGATCATGAGGATGCTCACTGGACTTGAGAAAAGAGGGAAAGACATGAATTAGGCCCTTACCACAGAAATAAGAAATAACAGAGCAGAGATTTAGAGCTCAATAAATAAAATGAGAAACATGTTTGTTGGAATGAACAGCAGGATGGAAGAAGCAGAGGGACAAATTAATGACCTAGAACACAGAGTAATGCAAAGTAATCAGCTGAAAAGAGAGAAAAAAAATTATGCAACACAAGAATAGACTCATTCAGTGTCTCCACCAAATGTAATAATATTCATATTACAAGAATCCCAGAAGAAGAAGAAGAGAGGAAAGGGTGCAGAAAATTTAGCTGAAGAAATAATATGTGAAAACTTCCTTAATCTGGGGAAGGAAGCAGATACCAGATCCAAGAAGTACAGAGACCTCCCATAAAAATCAACAAAAGCAGATCCACCCCAAAACATACTGTAATTATATAGTGATAAAGAAAAAAAGTTTAAAAGCAGTGTGACAAAATAAGACAATAACTTACAATACAGACAATAACTTACAAGACAATAACTTATAACTTACAAAACCCATAAGGCTAGCAGGAGATTTTTCAACAGAAATTTTGCAAGCCAGAAGAGAGTGACATGATTTCAAAGTGCTCAATGGGAAAAATCTGCAGCCAAGAATACTCTATCCAGCAAGGATATGACTCAGAATAGAAGGAGAGATAAAGAATTTCCCAGATAAACAAAAGCTAAAAGAGTTCATGACCACTAAATCAGCCCTGCAAGAAATATTAAAGGGGACCCTTTGAATGGACGAGAAAGGCCAAAAGTGACAATATAAAGGAAGGAAACACAAAAGCAGTAAAAACGAATATTTCTGTCAAGGAAACTCACAGTTTAATCAGTCAAAGAACTCATGAAATGAAAGAATGTAAAATATAACAATATATACCTAAAACATGGGGAGGAGTAAAGAATGGATTCAAATTTGAACAACCATCAACTTAATATAGACTGCTATATGCAGAAGAGGTTATAAACAAGAATCAAACCTTGCCATTTACAATGACATGGGTAGTATAATGCAAAGTGAAATAAGTCAGAGAAAGAAAAATACCATATGATTTCACTCATAAGTGGAATTTAAGAAGCAAAACAAGTGAGCAAAGGGGAAAAAGAAAGAGAGAGAGAAATTAAGAAAGAGACTTATTATAGAAAACAAACTAATGTTTACCAGAGGGGAAGTGGTAGGGGAATAAGTTAGTGATGGGGATTCAGGAGTATACTCATTGTGCTGAGCACTGGGTGATGTGTGAAATTGTTGAATCACTATACATCCCAAACTAATATAACACTGTACATTAACTAACTGGAATTAAAATAAAAACTTTAAAAAAATTTTTTAACAGCAATTTTTTAGGGGCTTAAAAGCAGCAATGGAAACTGGCCTTCAAGATAATTTCTAAATTCTATCTCCTTTACATCATTTTTCTGTGTCAACCTAGTCCGTAATGATGGCTTCCATTCAGAGGCAGATTTATGGAGAAAGTACTAAAGCTTAAGCAGTTCTTTGACCCCTTCAGATGTATGCACATATTTACACTTTTGTAAAATTTGTAAGACCAAGGTATTTTAATTGTAATCAGTTAAGGCCACTTGTGTGAGGTGGTGGTAAAGTAGCCAGTGCCATTTTTAGGATTCAGATGAAGGCAAATGAGTTGAGGGTAAATTTACTTTGAGTTTGATGGGGTATATTTAGGTAGCTTGCAGTTACTTGGATGTTTCTTTAAGGCATTGTTAGATGTCAGAATAGTGTTGGAAGGGCTTTCAATATGCTCCCATTGTCCACTGAGCCTGCTTAGCCAGCAGCATGACAGGAAGGTATAAGGCCATAGTCCACAGTACCACATGAAGTTGTCCTATGGTGCTGTGACAGGCAGCTCATAGAATGATGCTTCCTGATATTCACACCCCGTGTAATTATTTTCCCTTGAGTGTGGGTGGGGTCTGGGGATTCCTTCCAACTGAATAGTGAAGGGGTGTCACTTCTGTAATTAGGTTACAAGAAGACTGGCTTTTTGCTAGCTTGTACTTTTTTTTTTTTTTTTTAAAGGTTTTATTTATTTGACAGAGAGAAACACAGCTAGAGCGGGAACACAAGCAGGGGGAGTGAGAGAGGGAGAAGCAGGCTTCCTGCCGAGCAGGGAGCCCGATGTGGGACTCTATCCCGGGTCTCCGGGATCATGACCTGAGCTGAAGGCAGTCGCTTAACCAACTGAGCCACCCAGGCGTCCCTAGCTTGTACTTTCTTGTTGCAATGTTTTCTCTTGCCCTCTTGCCTGAATGTATTTCTTCTTGCATCAAATCAACTGCCATGTTGTGAGATACTCAGCACTAGAGGCATGCATGGAAAGGAACATTTTTTTAATAGTAATCGTGTAAAATAGAATGTATCGATTCCATAGGCTTGTAACCACAAGCCTAAAAGAAACATACAAACAGCAAATACCTCTTTTATAGCTGGTATTGGAAAGAAATTTGACAAGAATTTTCAATTTTTTCTATAAAAATATTGGGGGAAATGTATTATAGAGACTTTTCAGGCAATTAATTTAAAAATTGTGTTTTCTGGGGGCACCTGGGTGACTCAGTCATTAAGCATCTGCCTCTGGTTCAAGTCATGATCAAACCACACATTGGACTCCCTGCCCAGGGGGAAGCCTGCTTCTCCCTCTCTCACTCCCCCTGCTTGTGTCCCCTCTCTCACTGTGTGTCTCTCTGTCAAATAAATAAATAAAATCTTTAAAGAAAAAAATAATTAATAAAAAATTATGTTTTCTAGATTTCATGACATTTGCAGTAGATATTTGTACTTTATTATTTATTTCCTCATTCTAAATAAGTATTCATTTTCTCACTTAAAAAATTGTGTGAAAACTCGATGCTTTGCCAGGGAATTTCATTATTATATGCATTGTGTTCAAAACGGAATTATCACTTTTTAAGTGTTTTTAATGTTTTGAAAGAAATGTGAAAATAATACATTTATTTTTTACAGATGTTCAGGAAAAATATGAAGAGGCTGCTTTTCTATATATATAGAGAAACCTCAGCAAAGGCAGTTGAACTTTTGATTTGATTAGATGCCAGCATTATGTACTAAAGACTACAGAACAAGTTGGCATATCATTCTATTTGTAATAAAGCTACATGTGGTCCCTTAATGCTGTAGGTATTGCTGTTGATAAACCATTTGCTTAATCTAACTTGTTTGGTGATTTCTAAGTACTCTTTAAAGTTATATTGATTTTAAAATTACATTGATTTTCACCAAATCCTAGTAACTGAAGTTCACACTATAAGATGAGTTTGATCTAATTATTAGATATATTCCCTTTTTAAAAGAAGACCATTATAAAACATCTTTCCTATTGATTGCAGTTTTTGTATTTATCCTTGCCTATTAGACATAGAATCATATAAATGTAGTTAAGTTAATACAAAATGGACACAAAATATGGGGAAAATAGCAAAATAGACTTGGAACACTGAAAAAATAAAATAAATTATTATTTTAAAAAAATAGCCAAATAGGAAACTTGTTCCAATCAAATATCCATAAATTTCTGGAAAAAACTGCAAAGGATTATTGCAGAAAAAGAATTAATAATTGGTGTTAGGTTTTTAGCAGATGCCAAAGGGACATTAATGTGAACCTATTAGTGTATAGCTTTCATTATGCATACTTATGTTATTTAGCAGAGCTTATTAACCTAGAAGTGAGTTTTTAGCACTCAATGAAAAACAGACTGTGATGCAAAATCAGAGATAATCAGCAACCAAATATCAAAGTTTAATTAATGAATTTTATTTGATGATAAATTTCTCTAATTATATTAGAATCACAAACTAATTCAGTAATGGCTCCTGGTACATAAATATAACTATTTATTACATTTCTTAAAATATTCATTGTGTTCTCCCTCAAATAAATAAAATATTTTTTAAGAAGAAAACTTGGAAAAAATGGATTCTAGGGAACAAATGGGAGACACCAGCTTCTTTTAAGTATATTAATTTAGTAATTCATATGTTTATCAACTCATTGCTCAATAGATATGATGCAAACAACCAGTTATGTACTGAGCACTGTGCTAAATGCTAGGGATATAGTGGTGAACCCAGGCGACAAGGTCCCTGCCCTCATGGTGCTTCCAGAGATGCTTTATCTGAAAATTAGGAAATATGCTATGGAGCCTCACAAATTGAAGTTTTAAAGAGTATTTTGTTTTTAGAGGGAAAATCTTATAAAAGTGTCAAAATGTGAAAAAGTCATGTAAGTTCAACTAAGATCATTACCTAGTCTTTCTGAAAGACAAGAGCAACAACTTATTGTTCTGTCTACACCATACTTGAATCAGCAAAAACTAGCAGAGAAGCAGCATGGTGTGTGGTCTAAAGGAAAATGTGTCTATGCTTCACTGCATTCCTGCTGTAGACTCACTGAATCATCTTGGGCAGCTAAGTTAACACCTGGGCTTTCATTTTCTCACTTATAAAATGGAATTATCTATGAAGATTTTAAGATAAGTGAGATCACATATGAGTGCTCAGAAGAGCCACTTCTTCAAACTGTTATTGTACATTACTTTATCACTGATGGTCAAAAGGAAAAATAAGGAAGCAATATCCTGAAATAAAGTCAAGTTCATTGTGTTGTATAGGTTCAGGTACCTTTCATAAGAGATTGGGACTTTTAGCTCACTCTCAGAATATCAGAAATAAAAGTTTTCTAGCTGTCTCATTGTGTTTGGTGATGATCAGGAGTGCTGGATGGGGCCTGCTTTCCCCAACAGTGTGATCTCATTTCCATCATCACAGATGCATAGAACTTGCAGGCAGCCACATTTCATAGACATGTATTAAAGAGAGTCAAAAGCAGAAAATTAACACCTGCATAAAGGATGCAAACTAGGCCAGCACATTAAAGAGTATAAATTGATGAAATGAAAATGTAGTAAATGACATCCTAATAGTCCTTATTCCAGCTTCCTAATTCTCTGTGCATAAGATGCTTTTATGCACCACTGAAGTAGAGCCATCACAACCTCCAACTAGCCCCAGTTAGTCTAATTACAGCCTAATAATGCTCTCCAGATATGTCTGGCATAAAAGCCTGCATAACCTGCCTTTTCTTCATTTAGAAAGGTCAGATCGAGCACTTTTAAAAGCCTGAACTATAGTATAACCCCATAGTACACACAAAATATATGTTCTTAAGGAAAATGTGCATTTAAACTATCTTTGGTATGGTAATCTGTCTCTACACAGACTGAGAATTTGTGAAACTAGAGGAGTTTGAGGATTGATATCATGTAGGTAAACTGCTGTGAAAACCCTAAAAGGCATTGTTTAATCTCCCTGTCTTAATATTTTTATTCACTGTGGGCATGCAGTTTTGCCTTAATAAGACATATAAAATTAGATAATTGTTTTATCATATGATCAGTATAATAGTTAATAAGCACTAACTGCCTTATAAGAGTTAGCTCATTTAATCCTATAACAACCCTAATCAGAATGTACTATTATTATCATTATTTTAGAGATGAGGAATTATACCAGTTAATTATAACTATTATACCAGAATGCCTATAGGGATGTAGAAATGCAAGTCAAGGCCTATTGTATCGTGTGGAGTATCTTAACTCACAGTATGTATGGGAGGGTCAGAGAGCCAGGTGTGGGGCCACCTAGTCTGGAACAGTGTTGAAAGTCATGCCATAGACCTGTTTTCTTAAAACTACTTTAGTTCTCCCTCTTCATACAATATCACACTTCAACCACCCTACTTCTTTGCATTCCTAGGTCCTGCATCCAAGTCCAGCCTCTATGGCTGATAATGACCACAGAGAATACATCCTGCAAAGACATTAGAGGCAACACATTGTTTCAGGTAAAACAATTATTTAAACCTTTGAGAAAGAAAGCAATTTTTAATTGTTGGTATGTGTCATCACTGAGAGTAATTTAAAGTCACCAAGAATATTTCCATTAATTAGGCACAATCAATCTGTAGAGATAATGGAAAACAGGAGTGTTTTCTCAAGGATGTATTTTCCATTTAGATTAGCAAAACGTATCTCTGAAAATCCTCAGAGGAAGTGAGTAATCACAGGCAACATCTACTGAGTCTACATCTTTTTGCCTGTAGAATGTTTCACCTCATATGACGCTAATGGAGAAAAAATAGTTTGTTGTTCGAGTGTAAAGACTAAATAATGATAAATTGGTTGCCTGAAGTGCAGTAAAAAAGAAACAAATGGATGTGTGGCATTAACAGAGTTAATTATAGATGCAGATTAAAAGGCAAGATTAAGTAGTGGAAGAAAAGCAGAGAGTCACCTTCGGCCCAGACCCGCCAAGCAGCAGCGGTCAGTCACCTAGCAACAAGTTTCCTATCCCCGCTGTGCTCTTTAATTCAGCAAATCTGCTCAGGATGGCAGGCTGTTCTCCTGACAAAACGCATTATGTAGGAGACGGAGGGATACAAAAATCCACTGTACACAGCACTCTGCTCCCTATTGACCACTGATCCTTTCTCTCAATCCACAAAAGAGGTTCACATAATGCCCTGAAAGGAGAAGAGTCTCCACAGAGAAAACATTTGCTTGTAATTGAGATTGACTACATAATGAAAATGATGTTCTTTTTAAAATTCTGCTTGTTGAGGCCACACTTTTGTCTCCTGGCACTCAAAACACATCCCTGCTGGGAAAAGGGGCAAACATTGTAAAAACTCAAAACTGTGATTTTTCTTCTTTTCTTTGCATTGAAAATACCCATTCTATAACAAAATGGCCAGGTCTCTCTCCTTAGAACTTAAACAAGTGATAAGAAGGTAAACAGGAAAACTTCTATTCAGAGTTGCTCTCACAAATGCTTGCTTTGCTGAAGGCACACAGGCAATGCCTGCTCATTCATTTGCAAAACAACCAGACAAAAACAGGAGAGAGAATTTTGATTTCTTGATTGTGCTCTCTGTGAAGAGACCATAAACTGCTGGTCATAACTCAGTCACTATTTCAAACACATTAAAATTTTAACCTGGCTCAGAGACAGAAGTAGAGACAAACAGAGAGCAGAATGGCTCATCATCTTAATCTAGAGGACATCCTTAAAGTGACGTGTGTAGGGCTTAGGTTGATTTCCTATAAAAGAGTATGTTGGGATCTTTGAAAGGACTGATTCAGCATCGTCACAGTTGTTTTAAAACCAGAACATTAGATTAATTTTGCAATAATACTGAAATTATTTTTAAATAGATTAGCAAATATAATATATCTCTCTGGGCTCCTATACTCAAGGATTTTACCATAACATATATATGATTTTTGTAAAACATAAGTGATTTCCCACACATTAACAAAATGCTCTTACCAAAACATGCAAAAATTTCAACAAACTTTTATGAGACACCAGACGTATTCTAGATGCTGGGGTTCCAAACATGAAAAATACAGACTCCTAGCGCTCAAGAGAACCTGAGGAGTATCACACGACTAAAACATGGTATGGAGGAGGCTGAGATTGATGTGGGCATATAAGGGAACACCTTGAGTGTTATACAGTCTAGAATGTAGGGGAATGTAAGGGTATTTTGTCCATACTGGGTAAATATTCTGGGAGAATGACACCAGAACTAACCCCTAATCTGTCTAGAGATTGTCCAAGTGAAAGAGAAGTTCTGGCAAAAAGAACATTGTACAAGATCTAATGAGAGAAAGATCATGATGCTTTGAGTAAATGAGAGAAGCTTGGTGTGGTGTGAGCTGGACATGGAGATCAAATCATAGATGGACTTGTGTGCCGGGCTAAGGACTTCGGTTTTGTGTTTGTTTTTAGGGTTTTGTTTTGTTTTGTTTTATTGAGAAATAATTGATATTCATCTCTGTATAAGTTTAAGGCATACAGTATGATTATTTGATTACATATGTTGTGAAATGATTACCACAATAGGTTTCACTCTCATCTTCCCATATAGATATAATTTTAAAAAAGAAGAAAAGAATAAAGGAAAAAAGTTTCTCCTTATGATAGAATTCTTAGGATTTACTCTCTTAATAATTTTTCTATATATCATACTGCCGTGTTAAAAATAATCGTGATGTTGTATATTGTATCCCAGTGCTTATTTATCTTATAACTGGAAGTTTGTATAACTTTTAACCACCTTCACTCCCTGCCTGATAACTACAAATCTGATTTCTTCTGAATTTTGATTTTTGTTCTTTTAGACTCCACATATTAAGTGAGATCATACAGTATTTGCTTTTCTCTGACATATTTCACTTAGCATAATAACATCCATGTTATTATAAATGGTAAGATTTCCTTATTTTTTATGGATAAATAATATTCCTTTCAATTTTTTTGGTCCTCTTCAATTTTGGGGGAAAAGTTTGAGAAGGATTAGTATTAATTTTTCTTTGAAAATGTTTGAAGCCATCTGCTCCTGGGCTTTTCTTTTTGGAAAGATTTTTTATTACTGATTCAATTTCCTTACTAGCAATTGTTCTTTTCAGATTTTCTATTTCTTCCTGATTCAGTCTTGGTAAGTTGTAGGTTTCTTTCTTTTCCTTTTTTTTTAAAGATTTTATTTATTTGAGAAAGAGAGAAAGAACATGCACATGCATGGGGGTGGGTGGAGGGGCAGAGAAAGAAGGGGAGGGAGAAGCAGACTTCACACTGAGCAGGTTGTCCTACTTGGAGTTTGATCCCAGGACCCTGAGATCATGACCTGAGCTGAAGGCAGACACTTAACTAACTGAGTCACCCAGGTGCCCCAAGTTATAGGTTTCTTAGAATTTTTTCATTTCTTCTAGATAGTCCAGAAGTCAGTTGTTGGTGTATAGGTTGTTCATAATAGACTCTATGATTCTTTGAATTTCTGTGGTTTCAATTTTAATGTTTCTTTTTTCATTTATAATTTTCTTGATTTGGATCCTTTCTCTTTTTCCTTGGTTAGTCTAGTTAAGGATTTGTCAATTTTGTTAATCTTTTCAAGGAACCAACTCTTAGTTTGGCCAGTATTTTCTGTTGTTTTTCTGTTCTCTATTTCATTTATATCTGCTCTAATCTTTAGTATTTCTATTCTTCTGCAAATCTTGATCTCAATATGTTCTTCATTTTCTAGTTCCTTAAAACATAGAGTCAGGTTACTTATTTGGTCTCTTTCCTACTTCTTAATGTTCGTATTTACTGCTATGAACTTCCCTTTTAGAACTGCTTTTGCAGGATACTTGGGTGGCTCAGTCATTAAGGGTCTGCCTTTGGCTCAGGTCATGATCCCGGGGTCCTGGGTCTGATTCCCACATTGGGCTTCTTGCTCATCAGGGAGTCGTCTCCTTTTGCCTGCCACTCACCCTGTTTGTGCTTTCTTTCTCTCTCTCTCTCCCTCTCTCTCTGACAAATAAATCTTAAAAATAAAGAAGAAGAAGAACTGCTTTTGCTATATCCCATAAGTTCTGGTATGTTCTATTTCCATTTTCATTTGTTTCAAGAAAATTTATTTCCCTTTAATTTCTTCTTGGTCCATTTGTTGTACAGGAGAATGTTGTTTAATTTCCATGTGTTCATGAATTTTCCAGTTTTCCTTTTGTTATTGCTTTCTAGTTGTATGCATTGTGGTCAGAGAAGATACTTGGTATGATATCAATCTTCTTGAATTGTTGATGTTTATTTTGTGGACTAACACATGGTCTATCCTAGAAAATGTTTTGTGTGCACTTGAGAAAAATTTGTATTCTCTTGTTCTGTATATTTCTATTAGATCCATTTAATCTATTGTGTTGTTCAAATCCACTGTTTCCTTATTGATTCTCTGTCTGAGTGATCTGTCCATTGCTGAGAGAAGGGTATTAAAGTCCCAAATTATTATTGTATTACTGTGAATGTCTCTTTTTTGCTCTGTTTGGCTTTTATTTGTATATTTTAGGTGCTCCAATATTGAGCACATACATTATTTGCAATCATTATATCTGCCAAATGTATTGACTCCTTTATTATTATTTAATGACCTTCTTCATCTCTTTTTATCATTTTTTTTTTTTTAGAAAGAGAGGGAGAGAGAGAAATAGAAAGAGAGAGAGGAAGAGCTGAGGGAGAGAGAATTCCAAGCAGGCTCCACATTGCTGGCCTGGCATGGGGCTTGATCCCACAACCCTGAGACTATGATGTGAGCTTAAATCAAGCTTAATGACTGAGCCACCCAGGCACCCTGCTTTTTACCATTTTTAGTTTAAAGTCTATTTTGTCTAAGTATAGCTACTCCTGTTTTTATTTGTTTGTTTTGATTATCATTTGCTTGAATTATGTATTTCCCCCCTTTACTCTCAGTCTATGTATGTCTTCAAGGCTAATATGAGTCTCTTGTAAACAGCATATTGTTGGATTTGGTTTTTTATCCATTCAGTTATTCTGTGTCTTTTGATTGGAAAATTTAATCCATTAATGTTTAAAGTAATTATTGATAAGTAAGGACTTACTATTATCATTTTGTGAATTGCTTTTATGTTTTGTATATGTATTGTTCCTTGTTTCTTATTCAACTGTCCTTTTCTTTTATTTTGGTATCAGTATGCTTTGACTTCCTTAGCTTATTCTTTTGTGTAATTGCTACAAGATTTTCCCTTGTGGTTACCACGGGGCTTACATAAAATATTTTAAACTTATAATATCCTATTTTAAACTGTTAACAACTTAACTTCAGTAGAATTTGTATACTTACCAATTTTACTTCTCCTCACATTTTATTTTATTTTATTTTTAAAGATTTTATTTATTTGACAGAGAGAAACACAGCTAGAGAGGGAACACAAGCAGGGGGAGTGAGAGAGGAAGAAGCAGGCTTCCCGCTGAGCAGGGAGCCCAATGTGGGACTCGATCCCCGGTCTCCAGGATCATGACCTGAGCCGAAGGCAGTCACCTAATCAACTGAGCCACCCAGGCACCCCCGCCTCACATTTTAGATTATTTCTGTTACAATTTACATGTTTTTTATTGTATAACTAATAACAGATTATCTTACTTATGGTTATTTTTGCTATATTCTTTTTTTTTAACTTTTAAATTAGAGTTGTGAGTGCAGCACCCCTATTACCATATTGCAGAATCTAACTATGACCAGTGAGATTTACTCTAACTTTTGGTGCTTTTTATGATGTTAATTGGCATTCTTTTACTTCCACCCAGAGAGCTCTCTTTAGAATTTCTTGTAAGGCATGTCTGGTGGTAATGAACTCCCTCAACTTTTGCTTGTTCAGGAAAGTCTTTATTCCTCCTTTCTTTCTGAAGGACAGCTTTGCCAGGTATAGAAATTTTGGTTGACAGTTATTTTCTTTCAATATTTTGAATGTCATCCCATTCCCTATGGTCATGAGAAGTTTCTGGTAGTCTCTTGGGGTTTCCCTTGTATGTAAATTCTCTTTCTTCTGGTTGCTCAAAATCCTTGGGGGTATGGAGTAACTGGGTGAGGGACATTGGGGAGGGTATGTGTTTTTAATGAGCACTGGGTATTATATAAGAATGATGAATCACAGATCTGTACCTCTGAAACAAATAATACATTATATGTTAATTTTAAAAAGAATATTAAAAAATTCTTGTTTTCAACTTTTTAAAAAATTAATTTATTTATTTTAGAGAGAGAGTATGTGTGAGCAGGGTAAGGGGCAGAAGGAGAGGAAGAGAGAAGCAGAGAAGCAGATGCCCCACTGAGCACTGAGCCTGATGCAGGGCTCAGTCCCAGGATCCTGAGTTCATGACTTGAACAGAATCCAGGGGTTGGAGGCTCAATGGACTGAGTTACTCAGGTACCCCTGTCTTTGACTTTTGACAGTTTAATTTAATGTACCTTGGTGTGGCTCTGTTCAGGTTCAACCTACTTGGGATCCTTCAGGCCTCATGGATCTGGATATTTGTATCTTTGTCCAGGCTTAGGAAGTTTTCAGCCATTATTGCTTTGAATATACTCTCTTCCACTTTCTCTTCCTCTCCCTCTTCTGGAATTTTTCTAATGTAAATATTGTTGCTTTTAATTGTGTCCTATAATTTCTGTGGGCTTCTTTGCTCTTTTTATATTCTTTTTTTTTTCCTTTTTGGTCCACTGACTGTGTACTTTCCAATGTCCTGTCTTCCAGATCACTGATTCTTCTGCATGGTCAAGTCTACTTTTGAAATTCTCTATTGAATTCTTCAATTAAGTTATTATACTCATCAACTTTAGGATTACTGGGGGTTTTGTTTGTTTGTTTTTGTTTTTGGTGGTTGTTATTTCCTTGTCAAACTTCTTGATTTGTTCATCTATTTCTTTTTCCTACTTTCATTTCATTGTCTATGTTTTCTTGTACTTCACTAAACTTAAGAGGATTATTCTGAATTCTTTGTCTGACAATTCACAGATCTCCATTTCTTTAGGGTCAGTTATGATTAGATTCATTAATTTTCTTTGATAGTTTTATATTTTACCTGGTTTTTTACAATCCTTGATTCCTTACATGGTTATCTGACATTTGGATAATGGAGCTCCTCTTCCAGACTTTACAGGTTTGCTTGGGCAGAGACAGTTATTCACCAGGTCAGTTTGGATTCTGGTTATGTCTGCTCATAATTTTTAGGCAGTTAAAACCCAGTATTACAGTTTACTTTTGAGTGTGGCAACTGTTTGAGCTTTGAAGACAGGGAACAGACACGTGCCACTGGCTGAGAACAGCTGGAATGAACTGCAGGCTTGTTCCCTGCTAGTCAAATGAGACTGTAAGATGGGCTCCACAATTGCCTGAATTCTCTGGTCAGGCTTACTAGATGGTTGGGACTGGGTTCTATATTCAGTAATAGGCAGGGCTACAAATTAGCTTCCCTGCCCTGGCAGGACAGCAGGCTAGGGCTCAGGTCCCATCGAGCTCATTGTTTAGGGATCTGAATCAGGACTGATAGTGCACTGAATTTCCTGGTTCTGGTAAGGTTTTTCTCTGCAGACAGGGAAAGCCACAGGCTGTGCTCTCTGTTTAAGTGCTATTATGTAGGAGGCTGTTGAATGAGCTACACAGCTTCCTGTGTGCTCTGGTTAGGTTCCCTGGTCAGACAGGCTAAAGCTATATTCAGCAATGAGCAGGACTACAAATTAGATTCCCTGCTCAGATGCAGCAGGAGAAGCAGCTCTAAAGATCTTTGTTGTTTTTAACTCAAGCTGACTCACTCCCCCAAGTTCCCTGTCCAAACAGGGCCACTGTCTGAAGTTTGCTGTGCAAACTAATGCCTCTGTCTGTACTTCTCTTAGCAGGAGTGCCCCTAGGCCACATAGTTCCCAAGAGTTGTCACCAAGCCTTCCAGTTAGATAAGATGAGAATACATTCCACAATGAATGGAGCTATATCTCAGCCCTCTTCTGGGCAGGATGGAGGGGGGAATATCTTGGGTTACTCTCAATTTCCCAAATAGGCTCTCCATTTTGAAGGGACTAGGAGCTCCCCTCAGCCTTGGCTAAGAATTAATACCCTGCCTGTGCATAGCATTGGAAGTCTTCATGTTTAGTATTGGCTTTGTTTGGGGGGTGGTAAGTTCTGCCCACCCCCCTATCAGCTCAAGCACCACTAGGCTACACAGCTTCCAGGACTTGTCATTACCTTTCTGGTTAGATAGGACTATAAGGGGCTTTTATTGGGGGGGTGGGGGTGGGGCGAGAATCCCAAGCAGGTTCCATATCCAGCTCAGTGCCCAAGGTGGGGCTTGATCTCATGATCATGAGATCATGACTTGAGCCAAAATCAAGAGTCAGACACTTAACCAACTGAGTGACCCAGACATCCCTAGAAGGAACTCTTAACAGTGGGTGGGTGTGTGACTCAGCACCTTGCCTGGGTGTGGGAAAATTCTAGGTAAAACTCTATATTTGAGGATCTGAATCATGCATATCTGTATCCCACTGAGTTCCCTGGTCAGAGTCTGCTCCTCACTTGGTTCTGCAGATGAGCAAAGGTGCTGCTTGGGATTACTACTTGGGCACTACAGGTATGAACTCAGTCTGCCAAGTTCCACATAATGATCATTGCAAGCCTCTTCCTGCTTCTCTGTTACAATCAGAAGTCCAACAACTTGGGCCCCACAGATTGTCCTGCCATATCCAGGGTTTGAGATCAGAGAAGGGGCTCCCAAAAAGTGACCCACCATGCTGAGGGAAGCTAGTTGTACCCCTGGTTCTTTTTTTCCACAGGAGGAAGTATTGGCTCAGGGGTGACCTCTCTGTGTAATACTGTGCGGTCCTGTGAGAGGAAGAATGTGGTGTACATTTATTTAGTCACTTCTCTTACCCTTTTAATGCAATCTGTCTTGGTCTCTGCAGTGCAGGGTGTTCTTCAGCCTCAGCTCCATGTTCTAAGAGTCCCTCAGTGGTGTCTTGTTCTTGGAATAGGTATTGGTTCTTGTGAGGGGGAGTGAAGTCAGGAGTGATCTATGTTGCTGTCTTTGTGGCATCACTCTCGGGACTTTTCTTGGAGGGAGTGAGCAAATACTGATAGATCTTAGGATGTAGTGACATTAGATCTGCAGAGGCATTAACAAGGGACTTTTATTTCCTCTTCTTGCAGAAAGCTCCCAGGTAATGAAAGAATGCAAATTTCACATTGTACATTACCATTTAAGTTAGATGATAGAGTTCAGATTTTGCCAAAAACTCTTGATGGGAAAAGAAGATTGTTGGTTTTATTGAGTGGTTGAAGGTGAAAAAAATAATTCAATTTTCAGGACATAATGAAGCTGGGAACCCTTGATATTACTGAGGTGACACCAAATTAGCATAGAGTGAAACAAAGCTAATTACAGATCAGGCATTTGTGCACCATTATTTGGCTGATTAATAAAATTGTAATAGTGGCTAAATCAGAATAATGGAGTGAACAGGTTATTTTCTGGCATTCTAGTCTTGAGTGTCTGTACTATACATCAGGCAGAAAAATGGAAGATTATATGAAACACAAAACAGATCCCATAAGACCAGTGCATTATCTACACTGCAATATTATTAAAGACATGTGAATACCCAGCAGAGCGATTGTCTGATAGCTGTCATAGGAAGGCAGTGTGGTGCTGTCTGCAATCACGAACACCCGTCTGTCCTTTATAACCACATTCTTTCTTCCCACACCTTCAGGGTACAGGAGGCAGAGTCCAGCATTCATATCAGAACCAAATATGAATCAGTTCCAAATGATGACTTCGTATCTCCCCTAGTGGAACATCCCCATATTTGCCAGACTGCTGATGGCGCCCAAGCTGCCACCTTAGCACAAAGCAGTCCAGGCACGGCACTTCTTTGTTGGATGGTTAATCTAATTTTTAAAAAGTCATCTCAGAACTCAGAAGGTCAAAGGATCATGAAAGGTGACAAAACTGAAGTAGTGTTTTAAGGACAGGAGCTCCCTTAACGACAGACCCAGGGCCCTTCCATTTTGCAGTGAGCACTTGTTGAACTGACGCCGAGAGGCTTAGCAAACTTGAGCATTCTTTTCCTCCTTCTCCCAAAGCCAATCTTGGCAAAAGTTTCATAGTGGGTATGTCAAGGGTTACTTCACAGGAGCTTCCTTCATTACTAAGCAAACAGCAATGCTGGTCAGTTCTCTGTAAAAGGGGAATTTAAACTCTCAAATGAAAATGGGCCATATCAAGTCTGCATGATGAGGTGCAGGGGATTTATGAGAATGATTTCAAAGGCTGTAGAAATGTGAGGGTTAGGGAATCTCACTCCAATAGTTTCTTTCAGAGAGCATGCTTAATAACTTTGCAAATATTACCTTCTCACATTTATGTCTAATCAGTTAAACCACATTATCTAACCTCTTCACTTTCTCCTAGAAGATTATCTGACATTTAGCATTCAACGGTTTTTCTGAAAAGGTTAATAGTTCACCAGCCAAAGTTAGATCTAAACAGACTTGATCATTCCTAAAACTCTTGGTTGAAATGTGAGGGCTTTGTGTTGACAGCCAAGGGATTGTAATGAGTCTTTCGTACATTCTTAAGGCTTGTTTCATTTGCCCTGTGAATGGAGGAGTAAAATTATAGTCTCTAGGTGTTTTCCATGGTTCTTTCACATGCAGGCTTCCCCACACCAATTAAAGAGATTATGTCATCAAGTGAAAGGAAAGCTATAACTTGTATGTTAATGCCGTGATTACTTGAGACAGGGTCACAGGACCCAGCAGCATAGCAGCAGACTTTCAAAAAATCAACTTTGAGCTCAATTCCTAATTAACCTTTTTCAACGTAAGAAAGTATAATTTCAGGCCATTGGCCCTCTAAAATACTCTTATACAATGAATGTGTTACAAAAATTAATTAGTAATTATCAAGATATTTTTCCCCTTAATGATGTTATCTCTGAGGATGAATTTGGATTTCCACTCCAAGTATTCCGTTTTCTCCGTAAATAAAACTGCAGGAAACACACTTAAACCTACAAAAAATTTAGTGTTAAAGTAAGTTCATGTTGATGCAAAAATGTCAAGCACATGCTGCATACCCAGAAATGGGAGTTATCAATCATTTGGACATATGGAAATATACGTAAATTTTAAAGTTCTGTTGGAATCCAAAAATTTCATCACTTGGAATTAATGTTCTCTGTAATTCTTAAAACTTCAATATAGATTGTGTATTTAATTCCAGAAATTGCTTTCAGATAAAAATACTCCACTTATATTAGCTCTTATTTAGTCAGGGCTGAAGTTAATAGTTGATGGATTTCACGTTTCTTATAATCTCTGGTGTCCTCTGAACAAAAGAGAAGGCTACTTTTAAGGTCGTGTTACATAATGGTTGAAGGGTTTGGTCTTGATATTCATCATTTGCCTCTGGAGATTATAAGGGTTCTCTGAACAAAGGATTTTTCCATCATTTAGTAATTGTTCTCTTATGACCTCTATATTAAGGCGGAATTTATCAAATTTCAAATCAAAACTAGCATTTTTATGCCATAGATTTAGAAAATGCTTTAAATGTGACTTGAAATGTGGGTTCTAGAGGCGCCTGGGTGGCTCAGTCGTTAAGCATCTGCCTTCAGCTTAGGTCATGATCCCACGGTTCTGGGATCCAGCCCCACATTGGGCTCCCTGCTTGGTGGGAAGCCTGCTTCTCCCTCTCCCTCTGCTTCTCCCCTGCTTGTGTTCCCTCTCCCACTCTGTCTCTTTCTGTCAAATAAATAAATAATATCTTTAAAAAAAAAAGAAATGTGGGTTCTACTAGCTCATTCCTTTAACTGCTTTGAATCCAGATTGTGGATAACATAGGCCAAAATATTGTCTTAGTAATAAATTATCAGAAACTATTCTAACAACATCTATATTTTTCTATTTTGCATTTTTCCCAATTTTGTAATAGTAACATATTTTATTATGTTAATATTGAATAATACTCCATAGAACTCTGTAATATTTCAATCAAAAGAATTAATAATTATTACCCTTCTCTTTAAAAGACACAAACATTTAGATCTGAAGCAATATTGTGGTAGAAATAGAACAACAGGCTTTTTTTTAAAGAGTCCCACAAAATATCCTGAAATATACTGGCAAATATGAATTTCTCACTTACTCTTTGCTTCATGAACAATGTACAGAAGAATACACTGCTGTTTTGTTTATCAGTTGTATTTATCTTGGAGCATTCACAGGTACCAGGTTTGAAAAGAAGAGCAAGGACCAGTAATGAGACACAATTAATGCCTTGCATAGGTTTCACTCAAATAAGAAAAATGGCACCAAGAACATAGTAGTGAACACAATAGAAAACAGTTGGAGCACAGCTAGAAATGTTGCCTCGATATCTAAGTATACAATTGGCATTGATCCTTGGGCTTTTAGGATGAAATAGGAAAAAAAATCTCCCAGCTCTCAACCTAATCTGTTAAATAAAAAAAACACAAAATGTGGAAAAGCAAACAAAATTTGTACTTTCTTACAGCAGATTTTATATAGGTTTAGTATTGTTCCAAAATAAAAAACAACCCTGGAGATGAGAGTTCAGGGTTCATATAAAATGTGTGTGTGTGTGTGTGTGTGTGTGTGTGTGTGTGTGTGTGTGAGATGTACTTGTCAATGGAGGAATTGGGCACAGAAGGATTTTAACATGGTTATGAAATAGAATTTTCTATTTCAGGGAAAGGCAAAATGACTTCTAAAGTCAAAATTAACACATTTGTTTTCCACTCCTGGTAGATTCTTTTGTACTGTTTGATTCCCTTGAATTCATTTAAAAATAGCAGGATTCAAAGTATACTAAATAAGCCCCATTCTTCAACGAGTAACTAAAGTGCCCTGGAAGACAATAAGTAAATGGCTAAGGCTCACTAACATTTACCTTTATTTGGTCAGCTTTCATACATATGAACTCACAGAAAGTATTCTGTAATTATAGGGGAGTCCATTAATAAATTTTAATAAATCTTGGCAGATAAATGCATTAAAATATTTATAACATAAATTAAATAGTTATTGGATTTTTGTTTTCAGCTAGAATTATCTCCTTGATAATAAAGGAGATGAAATGCAGGGATTCCTGGGTTCTTTTCCCAGATCTCATTCAACTCTATTTCATTCTCTCAAGTTTCCAAAAATAATGCTTTGTTCTAAATATCCAGTAGCAAGTACCACCGTCAGTAACTATGCCTGCCCCTCTATCAGCTGTAGAAGGCCACAAATACATACATTTCTACCTCTTCTCATAAGCCTATCTGCTCTCTTGATTTCTCTAATAGCTCCTCACCTATTCACCAATGCATCTTTTAAAGTCTCTCTGAATTATTTTCCATCTTATTTAATTCACAAACTTCTGATGAATACCTCCGATTCCAATCCTTCATCCTCTTGTTAACTCTATGCCTTTGAACAAAGCCCTTAACTATTCTTGGCTTTTCATCCTTAAAATAAAATCTCTGAAGTCCCTAGTGACTCTATATGAACTCTCATGTAACTCTATAAATCATTTTGAAATCTTTTTCTGAAAAAAGACAAAATCTATGTAAACAAATATTAGCATGTTTATTTTCAACGTGCATTTTCTTTAATCAATTCACTTGTGGGTGTCAATGTATATATGGCAAAGTTCATATCAAAAAACAAACTGCAGAGAGGAGCCTAGCTGGTTCAGTTGGAGGATGCAACTCTTGATCTTGGGGTTGTTAGTTCAAGCCCTACGTTTGGGTGTAGAGATTACTCTTAAAAATAAATAAATAAGTAAATAAATAAACTGCAGATTAAATATCTTCATGTCCCTAAGTTATACATGATAAGATGTAGGTGGTATCACTTAGTTCCTGTCACTTATAACGTAGTTCCTTTCATTTAGTGAAAATATATATGAGGCATATAATTCCAACACAATATGGGAAGTTGGATAATTCAATGAAATTCTTAATTTCATGTAATGGGATTTGATACTTATACAAATGTATGCAAATATCTACACCTGTATGCAATGCCAAAAGCATGTATGTGTGGAAAGGAGAGCATGTATGGGCACGATACTTGTATATGATTGTGTTTTAAGTAAAAACTGCTGAATATGTTTGGATCGAAACCCCTTTGAAACATTTTGACAAAAGAGTTTGGGGACAATGTGTGTTCTCATGGTTTACAAACCCTAGAGTCATAACACTGTGAAGCACAACGGAGAGGAAGGCTCTGGTGAGGAAAGAGGCTTCTTCAATTCACCTGCCTGTGAGGCAGCTCAGGATGCAGACAGGAGTGTAATGTAGCCTTCCCCGGTGCCAGGGTAGGAGGAACTGGGAAACTAGTGGTTAACAGAGAACACTTAATGAAGACATCCCTAAACTCAGAGGGAGCTACTGTAGTGTTTGGTGGATTCATGTCACACTTAGAAAGCTATTAGAGATTTCTTAACAAAGAAGATAAACTCAGATGTGTAAGAAGCCGTCATTTCTCTCCAACACAGTAGTACAGTGAAAGGAAAGAAAAGAATTGTAATTTTAAAAAATGACTTTGCAGTATGTTACAATGCTAGGAAAAAAAAATGCCAGTGTGACTTATAATCAGCATTTAGCTTGACAGTGGACTTAAGTCTTTATATTAAATATTATTATTGCTGTTATTTTAATGGAACTTTGAATGCTAAATTTATTTGAGCTGATACTGAATTTTTTAATTCGTTAATTTTCAAATAAGTTAAACATTCCTGGAATAGATTTGGGAACAGGTTTTACTCCGCCACCTGCTGGTCATTTGGAAGTACTGTGCTCTCAGGAGTTGCCACGTGAAAAGGAGCCTAACCCTGGTTTGTGAAAATGTGCCATTGGGGAGAAGACTTCACCTATCTGGGGGGGCGGGGGGGGGCGCACTGGGGTGAGGGGGGTGGTGGCTGTGGTGCAGGAGTCTCAGTTTTGTCACGTATTTTATGGCCAACTGCCTAAAGCTCCCTGCATAAAGAGAGCTGCTCTCCTTCTCTCTCCATGGATGGCTCTACCCATCCCTTTAATTTCCTCCTCCCCGGGACAGGTGTCCTGAGACCTGTCTTACCTACCTCAAATGGAAAAATGCTTTTAATACTGTAAGGCATTATATAAATAAGTGTTGGCCAGAGGTAGGGGTTGAATTAACACTGTGCAGTAGTCCCTTGGCTTCCTATAATCTGTATTTCTTTTTTTAAAATATATTTTTATTTTATTTTTTTAAGTAGATCCACATCAAGCATGGGACTGGAACTCACCCCTGGAGATGGAGAGCAGCAGGCTGATCAGCTGAGCCAGCCAGGCGCCCCTATTATCTGCATTTCATGTGGACATGGTGAGAAAACTTTTTAAAATCTAACTGAAGTCACCTTAAATCATCTTTAGAAAAATGGAAAGTATAAATGCCTATGCATATTTGCACGTATGCTGAACAAGTTTCCAACTTTAACAGATCCCTTACCTGCACCATCCCTTCCATCTTGCGAAAATACCTATTCCAATTAAAATGCTGAAAGTTTCCAAAATTTGTGCTTCAAATAGAGATAGTACCAATAATCATAAACGCAAAATTACCTTCACAATCTAGTTATGGCAAATAGTATTCAAAGGTGGCCTTAATGGAATACAGGGAAACAAAATCAAGATACACACAAAACATAAAGGTCAAAATTGAATTGATTCAAATTGCCAAAATGAACTTTCTCCCCCCCCCAACAATTTATTGGTTTCCTCACTATGGTCGATCCATTTTTTGAAACTCCGATAAAATTTCCACAATTTAACTTTGTGAGGAACTGTGCTGTTGAGACTTAATATGAATTTGCAGGTATTCACAAAAGGCAGGTCAGGCAAAATCACATCCTCCCCAATTGCTTTATTTCTTCACATAAATATCCTTTAAAATAGGCTTTTTCATGCTCCTGAACAACACTGCAAATCACTCTCACAAAACAAACAAGCCAGCTAGTCTGCTTGAGGGAGACAATGTCTTTCTTGTCACTTGATTCTGTTCTTTTTTTTTTTTTAAATGAGGAAAGGTTTTTCCCCCCTCCTATTGGCAGACCACCCATGAATCTTTTTATTTTTCTCTTTTAATCTGAGAAAGGGGAGAAAAGGAGACTTGTTGCCCTTAGCAGTTCTTGGGCTTTTCTGCCAATAGGGTAAGTTAATTATTTTAACCTACTGATGAGGGGTGGCCTGGGCAGTCAGCATGGGAGGGAGGGGGAAACAGGTGTTTCCAACACCTGCATTTCTATGCTTAATTGTTCTGAAATCTTGTAGGCTCTCAACTGCATTCTCCTTTCTTTACTGAGGCTCAGAGGTAAGGGTTCGTTTGTGGAGTTTTTCCACTAATTATAGCATAAATATGCAACCACTTTTGGCTGAACAAATTATTTTCTTTAAAATGAACTCCAGGTAAATTTAATTAGGAAGAAAGGTGATTGGCAGGTATTACTCTGAATGCAAGGATTAAAAGCCCTACTGTTGTTAAAAGAAAAAGTCAGAGTCAATTGCCAGCCATAATGTAGTTGTTTTCTTCTCAGAACAATGAGTTCAGATAAAGAAAACCCAGATCAATGATTCTGGAATTCTCCACGTTGTGTGACATAGCCACAATTAAGTACCAAGAAGTAATTTTGTTTTCCCTAGGGCGCATTAAAAAAATCTGCTTTTAAAATGTGTTGGGATAACCTATGTACCAAAGTGAACATTTAATGTGGTTATTTTACATTCGGCTTGAATCTTTTCCTAAGCACATCTTATAATAGAGTGCTTACCACATGCCAAACATTCTTTTATATGTGTTGTCTCATTTAACCCTCACACCAACCCCATGAGGAATTTCCTGTTATCCGCCTCATTTCACAGGTGCAGAAGCTGAGGCATAGGGAGATTAAGTAATTTATCCAGAACCAGATAGTAAGTGGTTGAGGAGGGATTCCAACTCATGCAGCAAGGTCCAGAGTCTGTGACTGCCCTTCCTATCACAAATTCACTGAAAGTCAGTAGCTGGTAGGTCTCCTGAACACTGAACAATTCTCCAGGAAACTTTCTTCTTGATTCTTGAGGGTAGTAGACGTAATATAGGGATTAGAATTTACAGCGCTGAGCAAAAAGCTCAGCGGGTTCTGTTGCTGAACCAAGTTGTGAGAACAGCCCTGGTCACACACAGTATTATTTAATGAATGGTATGGGAAGAGTCTAGAAAAACACAGGACTCCAGGATAGCCTGGGTGGCCTGAAGTCTGGAAATCTTGGAAAACCAATTATTTTGGAACTAATTTCCCTGCTCCATAAGCAATCTGTGCTCCAGAGAAATTAAGGGAGATTTCGTCAGACTTTCACAGCAGATTCAGAGTCTGGTGCAAGATTATAATCCAGAAATTCTGCCTCACAGCCAGTGCCTTTTTATCCTCAAGAACCAATTTTTCTTCCTTAGGTGAGGATAATTAGGCCAATCATTTAGGCCACCAATTTAACAACCTTGCAGTGTGACTGACTTCTTGTGTATTGGTGAAAAGGCCACTAAATGGAAATACAGTCTGTTACTGACTTAATGGTTCTCCTCAGGCAGCAGCCATCTCAAGCTCACTGGGCACAGGAAATCAGGTCTCAACGCTGGCTGAGTCTGGCGGGTCAGTATTCTAGCCGCAGACAAGGGGGCCTTAGTTCTTGCTTCCGCTTTCCTTTCTGCCTCCCCATTTTCACCTGCGTGTTTTCAGGATGTGGAGGTGTGGAAAGAGGAAAGGGGGAGATTCCCACTGGGAACTGCCTGAAACTTCTCTCCACTTCCTGATAAAACCCAGACATAGCCTTCCATTAGTCCTGGCTCTGCCTCGCATTTCCCAGCCTCCTTGAAGTCACCTTAGAATGGAGGTCAATGAGACATATTAAAAGGAGATCTTGTTAAAGGTTCTGAGGTTTCAGGTGGGTCTGAGAGCCTGCATAGCTAGCCTGTTAGATAATGTTGATGCAGCTGGTCTGTTGATCTTACTTTTGAGTAGCAAGGAAATAGAGTAAATTGTGCTCATTTAAGAAGGGTATTCTATTCCGTTTTTTATAAATATAAATTTACAATGTTAGGGAAGGTATTTTTAAAAATAACAATTACACTTTTGTGTATCAGTGAGTTCTGCTATCACAGTATGGTTTGGTCCGTGTTTTTCAGATATGTGAAGCAGTTAAGAGAATTTGAACTACACAATTGATAAGTCTAACTGAGATGCTTAGAAAATTCTTATTGGTTTTAAGTCTGCATTTTAGATATTCAAAGCATTTGAGAGAATCAGATATGCTGAATTTATAATTATGGTTTAAGATATCTAAGGAAATTTGAATAATTACGTAAATGTTATAAAAATTTAGGGGAATTGCTCTTTTGAAGTTTAAATTAGTTGACTGTTAATCAAAGAATAAGACAAAGAAACATACCTAATTCATAGATCAATAAAGAAATTACAATGAAAATGAGAAAATATTGAGAATGGAATGATAACAATATAATACATATTGGCTGCTTTGGTGGCTCAGTCAGTTAAGCATCTGCCTTTGACTGAGGTCATGATCCCAGGGTCCTGGAATCGAGTCCTGGTGTTGGGCTTTGTGCTCAGTGGGGAATCTGCTTTTCTTTCTTCACCTCCTTGCTCATGCTCATGTGTGCTCGCTCTCTCTCTCTCAGACTAAATAAATAAAACCTTTAAAAATACTACATATCAAAACTCATGGGATAAAGCTAAATTGATAGTTACAGATAAATTCAGTTTTTAATGCTTATGGTAGAAAAGAAGAAAAGCTCAACATTAGAAGTTACAAAAAACAAGATAAATTGAGAAAGAAGAGGAAGAAAATAATAAAGAATAAGTTCATGAAAGAGAAAACAAGTAGAAAATAAAGAGAATCAACAAAATTCTAAATTGGCTATTTGAAAGGGCATAAATTACAAATTTCCATAAAGATCAATCAATTAAAAAATAGAAGACATATACAAACAAAACCACAAATGAAAAGGAAACCACTATAGAAGCTGCAGGTTTTTTTTTTTAATTATGTGGATATGATGAACTGTCACAAATACATTTGAAAACTTGGGAGAAACGGACAAGCTCTAAATGCACACACACACACGTATATATATTAAAACTGACTCAAGAAAAAATAGAAAACCTGAATGGTTCTCTAACCATTAAAGGAAATGGAATGTAGTCATTTAAAAATGCCATAGAGGGGCACCTGGGTGGCTCAGTTGGTTAAGCGACTGCCTTCGGCTCAGGTCATGATCCCGGAGACCTGGGATCGAGTCCCACATCGGGCTCTCTGCTCCGCGGGAGGCCTGCTTCTCCCTCTCTCACTCCCCATGCTTGTGTTCCCTCTCTGCCTGTGTTTCTCTCTGTCAAATAAATAAAATCTTTAAAAAAAATATTTAAGGGGCGCCTGGGTGGCTCGGTTGGGCGACTGCCTTCGGCTCAGGTCATGATCCTGGAGACCAGGGATCGAGTCCCACATCGGGCTCCCTATTCGGCGGGAAGCCTGCTTCTCCCTCTCTCACTCCCCTTGCTTGTGTTCCCTCTCTGGCTGTGTTTCGCTCTGTCAAATAAACAAAATATTTTTAAAAAATTTTTTAAATAAATAAATAAATAAAAATGCCATAGAGATTAAACACCAGACTCCTTCACTTTTACCAGTTTAAAAGCGGGAAGGAGCATAGGGAAAAAAGAGAACACTCCCAAATACACATCTAAATGGAAATTCCAGGTGGATTACAGGCTTGAATGTGAAAGGCAAAACTATAAAGCTTTTATTTTTTTAATTTTTATTTTTTAAATATTTTATTTATTTGACAGAGAGAAACACAGCCAGAGAGGGAACACAAGCAAGGGGAGTGAGAGAGGGAGAAGCAGGCTTCCCGCAGAGCAGGGAACCTGATGTGGGACTCGATCCTGGGTCTCCGGGATCATGACCCGAGCCGAAGGTGGTTGCTTAACCAACTGAGCCACCCATGAGCCCCCAAAACTATAAAGCTTTTAGAAGATGAACATCTTTGTGGCCTGATGATGGGGAACTATTTCTTAAATAAGACACTAGAAGCACAAACTGTGGAGAAAAAGCCCAATAACAAAAAATGTCAGAATAACATAAAGAGAAAATTTGAGATCACCAAATTGGCAAAAATCTTAAAGCATGACCAAATCAAGTGCTGGCAAGAATGTGGAGGATGAGAAACTCTTACACACTGCTAGTGGGAGTGGAGATTGTCACAACCACTTGGGAAAACAATTCAGCCTTATCTAAAAAATTGAAGACGTACATGCCATAGACCCAGCTATTAGATATTCGCACCAGGAAGCACATACAAGAACATTCAAAGCTGCAAAATTCATAATAGTAAAAAAACTTGAAATAACCCAAATGTTCACCCATGTTGGAAGAGATAAATAAATTGTGATATTAGTCATACAATAGAATATTATACGAAGTTGAATGAACTAAAGCGACACACAACAACATACATGAATATTAAGGACATGGTGTCACAGAAAAATATAAAAGCAGCAGGAAGCTTTTTACACTTTCCTCTGCCTGGTACTCATATTGTTCCATAATCCATAAAGCCCATTTAGTCTGTCCAATCTCATGTCCTTCCCCAAAGCACCTTAAATCATTGACTCCATGAAGCACTGCTTCTTTCCTAGTTCCTCATGTACACCATTGCCTTTCCTCCTCCCTTGATTTCACTTACATTATCACCACTTCCAGAGTCCACCAAAATGCCCCGGATTTTCAAACAGCTCTACCCTCCCTCCCCCAGGGAGCCATTTGCGACAGTTCAATCTCTCTCCTCTGAACTTCCACTGGATTTACTATTAGGACCATGACATTTTGTCACAACCTGTTCTCTAGGTAAACTAGATTTAACAGATACATAGGGAGCCCCTTTATATTGTCCACTCTGTGGGAGGTGCTGCAAGGGGCACAGAGAGGAACATAAAATAGTACCCAGCCTCCAGTTCTAAAAAGTGAGCTATCAAAACTGCGTGGGAAATTAGCAAGTCTTTCTCTACAGCTGAGGCTGCTCTTAAGAAAGTTGTAAAGCACCAGGTGGTGAGGTGGTTTGAGTGTGGAATTCACAGACCTGTCTTCTACTCCCTGCTCCATCCCACACACTAGTGGTATGACCTGAAGCAAGTCATTTTACTTTTCTTTGTTTTAGATTCAGGTATGGTGTTATTACTCACTTCCTGGGTTGTGTTGGGAGTTACACCAGACAGTGCCTGTGGTGCGCTGAGAGCATTACCTGCCACACAGTAAGCCTATGGAAACCTATGGCTAGTAGCAAAGAATGCTGGCTAGGATTTCAACAGGTAGAGATGATCCTGTGAACAGTCCAGTTTGCTGGAGTACAATGTTAAGGCAAGAGGAGTCCATGTAAAGGGGATGGTTCAGATCTGCTGTAGAGAAGGAAGTTGCATCTGAGAAGTTTGTGCTTAATCCTGTGGAAAAGGGCATTGGGCAAGGTGCCAAGACCACTCTTGTTTCTAAGAAGGTCCTGTGGAGAGAGTAGGAGCAGAGAAACTGATCAAAACCATTGTAAAATTATACTGTTTCGGCTGTAGTACAAAGTAATAATGCTATTAATAGTTGAAACTTGTAATGATGTTAAGTTTTTGTTCTGCTTCTGTGGAAACAAAACAGTAAATAAAAAACAATATAGACTTTTAGTCTACAGCTTAAATTTAATTCCATTACAATTTCCAAAATTTCCAGTAGTGCTGATAATCATTTTTCTTACTACAAGTCTACAATACAAACATAAGAAAGATTTTCATTGCCAAGGACACTGTGAGAGTGACTCAGTTCTCTTAGTGGCAAATATGCCTAGCGTTTCACTGATTCTCATCTCTATTCTGGGAAATAGGCAGGGGGTTGGGAGAGGTTGAAAACAAGGGCTTGAGATGCTGCTTTGTATTGATAATTAGTTTTATTTTTATTTATTTTTTTAGATTTTTTTAAAAAAATTATTTATTTGACAGAGAGAAACACAGCCAGAGAGGGAACACAAACCAGGGGAGTGAGAGGGAGAAGTAGGCTTTCCGCCGAGCAGGCAGCCCGATGCGGGGCTCGATCCTGGGTCTCCGGGATCATGACCCGAGCCGAAGGCAGAGGCCTCAACCCACTGAGCCACCCAGGCGCCCCTAGTTTTATTTTTAAATTATCATGGCAAATAGTTATCATGTGACAAATGTGATCATGTGGCGATTATCTTCTAACAAAAACATAGGCAAATTGCCCTAGAGAGTGAGTTAAATGCTTCATAGTCCTTGCAATATCTTTGAAAACTCTGAAATTCACCCAATCCACTTTTGTATCCATCCTAGACTAGAAAACCCCTAAAAGATCCTCTCAGCCTTATCAGTCAAAGAAGTAGGGAAAGGATCTTCTTCCGTCACACGGACTTTACTCTGGGACGTTGAGTCACTTTGTGACCCTGCCAAAAATAAAAAGAAAGATAAAGTAATTAGAAAGAAGTACCATGAACACTGTTCCCTTTGTGATTTTCTGGCAAGTGACATGGAGAGCCCTAGAATTTCAACATGACAGGTGGCAGATTTTTCATGCTGTGAATGTAGGCAATGAAGATGGAGGATTGTCTTTTTCATAACTAAGAAATAAAAAAATCTCCCCTTCTCTGAATGCCTGACTTTCTCTCCCAACAATTCTCAAGATTATGCTTAAATCTCACTCACTGAATTTACAAGTCAATAAACTTAGAAAATGGATTGAATTATTATGACATAACCTACTTATAAATTCATCATAAGAAAGTCTCTCTACAAGAAAGCCAATGCTTTTCTTATATTTTATTCTGGTGGACTATTTTTTTTTTCCTAAGCTCTTCATTTTACTCCACTATAAGTCTGTTTGGAAGATCTGAAAGTCTATAATTTGCTAAGTACAGATCTTGCTTATTTCTATTTCCGAGGTGTTACCCAGAGAAAGTACAAAGGATTATTTGTAGCTCATCAGCAAATACTGGAAGATCTGCCAGGAAGTCTGCAATAACATAAGGTATATACTTCACTGATAAAGGAGAATACCCCTTCTTAAAAATGAGCTTCAAAAGGAGTTCTTACATTTACAATGCACTGTAATGCCCTAAAAAAAATAATCTCCCTGGTTTCCTTTCTTTAAAATAAATAATTTATAGGTATTCCAATTTTCACCATCAACTGCCACAGCTTATGTGCACGTGCAGAATGCTGTGTGGTCACCTGACTTCCCCAGATGCTCCCTTGAAATGGAAATAATGGGAGCTGATCATATTTCCTCCTGAGGCAGGATTCCCACTGCCGTAGATAACAACTGTCACATGTGGTTGAGAAGCGGGAGCCTCACAGGGCCATGGACAATGTGGGGACAGAAACATGCTGCACTGTGAGAAAGGCCCTTTCACTAATGGCAGAAGCCCTATTCGTTGCTCTAACTTTAAAAAGCACACATACAGGGGGCACCTGGGTGGCTCGGTCAGTTGAGTGCCCCACCCAATCTCGCTCAGATTTCAGGGTCCTGAGTTCAGGCTCCCCGTGGGGCTCTGTGCTGGGCATGCAGCCTACTTAAACAAACAAACAAAAAGCAGACACACATTATGAGAGTAAATAAGTGTTATGAGCCATGTAATCAATAAAGAAGCATAGGGAACATTTACTGAGAGCATACCTGGCACTCTTCAGAGCACTTGATGGGTAAGAACTTTTCTCACTTCATCATAACAACCTGATAAAGTTGGTTCTATCGTTATTTCCATTTTATAGATGAGGAAACTGAGGCTTATGCAAGAGAAATGTCCAAGGTCACACCGTAAGAGGCTCACTCAGGATCAAACCCAACTTTGCTTCTCTGAGACTCCATCTCCTGACTTCTGGGCAGCCCCACGTCCCAGAAAGCTCCGATGCGGCAGCCTCTGCTATTGGCCAGTGCCAACCTGGGGTAGGCATTTGCCTACAGTGGAAACCGGATGTCTGTGCAGGCAGAACCGGAAGAGCTCCTTCCAGCCTGTGCCCCTTTCTAGAGAGGTGAGACACAAAAAAAGTGAGTGATGGGGCTGGGGCTCCGTCTCCTGCTCTCCTCTCTGCCACACTTTGCTCTGCTCTTTACAAATGTGCCGATTTTATTTGCCACTATCCCAACAGTTTTACCATAGTAGCACAGCTACTATAAGGGTAGCCTTACTATTTGGTTGCAATATAAGGGCTTCCTAAGTTCAGGTTCCTCTATGTGAAGCATTAGTTCTCACAGTTGGGACCAGTACCCCTTAGTCAAGTAGCTGACAGACCTTCTGTTTTACAGAACAGAATTGCATCAGCAACCAGTTTCTCTGTCATCAGTATGACTGGAGACAAGATAAATGGAATCATTTGCTACGATGGTTCAGGATGGCTATACCACAGTTTGTGGCCATATTGCTTGTCTGACTGTGACTTAGGGCAAAAGGAAATATCCTGCCCGTGTAGGTATTTCTCTTCTCTTCACCTTAGACACAGAAGGCTCCTAGAGAGAGGAGCCAAGCCACACTCAACAGATGCCGGTGGCATCTCTGGTGAATATTAGGCAAGTACTGGTCTTTCATAATCATAATCCCACCTCCCTCACAGGATTCAATCTTCCAGGGTACAGAGACCATGGAACAAGCCAGTACAATGCAGTGTGACAATGAGAGGGGAAGTGGAGAGGGTCATGTGGGAACAGTGGAAGAGCACCCAGTTCAGAACTGGGGGGTGGAGTCAGTGACACCATCTCAGAGTAAAGATGGCAGACCTGAAGGGAGGAATTATTCAGAACAAATGGCCTGAGGAAGGAGAGAGGAAAAGGGAAGACAGGGAGAGGGCATAGTGTGGTGAAGGCTGGAAAGTCAGAGAGAATATGGCATGTCTGTGGCACTAGAAGGGGTTCCCAGAACTGTATGTGTTTACTGATTTACATAAGAGCCGAGGAACCTCCTACAAAAAAAGGTTTTATCCTTGTCGAGCTGGGGTTTGGAAATATACAGGCATAATCAAAACCAAGTTGTGGGAAATTCTTGCAGAAAATGAGGTGAGTCAGCTCTGTCTTCATCCCATGGCACGACATGTGGGGTTCTCTGTGTGCACAGGGAAGGCTGGAAGCAGACTTGAGCAGTGGGACACCTTCCCCTCTACCCATAAACCGACTACAGGTCAGAAGGCGCATTCTTCTCACTTCTGAGTGATTACTTGGATCTCATGCCTGGCAGTGTAGACCCACCTTCAAGTTCTCTCAGTCTCAGGGAGGCCACAGTCCTGTTCTGTTTGCATCAAGCCACAGAGATTTTCAGCTCTGTCCACATCCAGGTCATGGTGATGGTAAAGAAGAATGAGTATAAGATAACACTCAGGCAGGACCTCTGTGGAACTCCTGAGGCAGCAGAGTCCTGGCTCACAGGGCAAAAGAAAGAAGGTATCATGCTGTATATAATATCTAGAAGCTCAGCTTGCTTTGGGAGTCCAAGTGGGCAACAGTAAAAATAGATTCTCCTGTCCTCAAGAGAACAGTGATGCCCCCGGTACTGGACACTGCACATTCTCAGCCTCCCTGTCACCCTGGTGGAGGCGATGGCAACAAGGGCAGGTGTTAGCCTGCAAGGGAAACCTTCATGCATTTGTTGGATCCTGAGGTGGAGTTGTGATTTGGCCAGCAGCAGCAGCAAGGGACGACTGGGACTAATTCATAGAATCCTGTAAAGATGCTGGGAGTTCCTAACCCTCCAACACTGTTGGTGGGAATGCAAGCTGGTGCAGCCACTCTGGAAAACAGCATGGAGGTTCCTCAGAAGTTGAAAATAGAGCTACCCTATGGCCCAGCAATTGCACTACTGGGTATTTACCTCAAAGATACAAAGGTAGTGATCTGAAGGGACACATGCACCCGAATGTTTATAGCCCCAGTATCCACAATAGCCAAACTATGGAAAGAGCCTCGATGTCCATCAACAGATGAATAGATAAAGAAGTTGTGATATATATATATATTCCCAAGGGGGAGTTCCTAGAGATACTTTAGCAAGAGGGAACTATGTAAAAGAAGGTGTTTTCTGTGGTTGAGGAGGGAGAAAGGGACTTAAGGCTACTGAAGTTTGGGCATGAATGAGTTTACAACCCTTCGTACCAGCTGGGGAAGACTGAGAGATGTGGGTCATATCCCAGAAGCATCACTAGTATGGCTGAATATGAGGTTTCATAGAAGTAGTGTGTGACTGAATCCTCTGTAGCACTTACTACATGGCTTACACATAGTAAAGTTCCATAAATATTTGACAATCTGATGACTTACTGCACGTTTTTCTATTGGATCTCTCTGGAAGGAAAACCTGTAACTGTGTACTCCTAGGCATGTGCTTGGAGAGAAACATGGTGAAACTCAGTGGGACACTGAGTTTTCTGAAGAGTGTTTTGACAAACATTAAACATTTGAACTGGTAAGTAATTTAAGACAGTTTTTATGAAAACAGGCATGGCTGGAGGTGCCTGGGTGTCTCAGTCAGTTAAACATCTGCCTTTGGCTCAGGTCATGATCCTGGAGTCCTGGGATCGAGTCCCAAATCAAGCTCCCTGCTCAGCAGGGGGTCTGCTTCATCCTCTGCCCCAGCTCTCTCCCCCACCCTTCTCTCTCCGCGTCTTAAATAAATAAATAAAATCTTTAACAAGAATGGGCACGGCTGTATTAAGAAACACCATATTAAAAAGCACACTGGATCTATTCATACTGTATAAGTGATGTATGAAGCTGAAAATGAAACAAAGAGAAAACAAAGTGACTTCAGGCTTGCACGAGGACACTTAGAACCTCACCTCACCTCTGTCCTCCCGACGTCTTCATCTTCACTGCCTTTGGCTCATAGAGATACTGAAAAGCACTGCAGAGCAGAAGGATGGGGTGGTGATCAGGAGATATGAATTTTAACTTTCTACTTAATAAAAATAATAATCCATTTTCTACTTACTAATAGTAATAGCGATGGGAGAAACAGACTGGTGTTTAGCAAATGCTTACTAAGTGCGAAGTACTTTTAATGCCTACTCTCATTTAAACCACACACATACACATACACACATCTATTAAGGTCTATACTATTAATGTGTTGATTTACTAATGAGAAACTGAGACACAGATAGCTGAAGTTACATAGGGGCTATGGGATGGAGCTGGCTTTCAAACCTGGGGGAAGGTCTTCAAAATCCACATTAAGCGACAGGACCTCAAGATGCCTGTGAGCTCTGCTGCCCCCAGCGGGGGGAATAGGCTACTGGCCTAAGCCAAAGCAGCCAGCTTTGGGCTGCACTAGTGGCCTGGAAGGTGGCCAGACAAGAAAACTTGGCCCCAAAGACGTGTTTTATGTTGGTGATATCCAATGATTCCCATTTGTATTTTCTTGAGAAAAGTGTGAATGTAAGACGGTCAGAAAGAGGGTACTAGGGCCAGAGGCAATAAAGAGGAAGCACAGGGGAAAAACAGAGGCAGAGTGTGAGGCTCTTAGAAGAAAACTGAGCCCCAAGACCCGTGAGTTGCTGGGAGAGGTGACATGATGGCCCAGTCCCTCGAGCTTCCCTTGGGAAGTCACGTCTGCTCAGTCTGTCAGAGTGGGGAATGGAGCATTCTGCCTGCCCCCGCAGGGCCCGGTGAGGCAGCTCCCCAGAGGTTTTCCCCACATCCTCAGCTTCTGTGTAAACTTTCCGTCATCCCCTGGCATCTGAGGTGGTCGTCTGTCTTCTTTACAGCCTGGCAACTTAACACAATACCAATTCAGTGTAGGTCTTTGGGCAGATCCCTTCTCCGTTCTGGGTCTCAGATTTCCCTTCAGTAAATTAGGCAGTTGTGTTCGCAGGTAAGGACAATACTGTGCTGCCAAAGACACTTGGAATGTGTGCGTATGGAGGCAGGGAGCTGTTCTGATTGCCAAAAAAAAAAAAAAAAAAAAAAAAGAAGATGAAGGGGGTACTCCCCGCGCTAACACCCAGGAGCCATCGATGCTAAACATGCTGAGAAATGGCAGGTGAGTCCAAGGCTAGGCAGATTCTCCTTCCTATAAAAACAGAAGTAAAGCCATCTTAAGTTTTGCAGCTCTGTTAAATGGATTTCTTAGAGTTGAAAGTTAAAATGTTAAAGGGAGATGAAAAAATAGCTCTTGATTTATATGGAGCTTTCCAAACAGACTTTTAAATACTGAGTGATTTTCTAAAGGAAACAGCTTTGCTGTGACTGGGGGACTGCTGGCATGTTTCTAATGCCTCACAGCTCTAAAGATCTAAAGCCGTGATCACATTAAACACAGATGTCCTATGAGCCAGAAAGTGTTCTGTTGATAAGTTGTATGGTAGAATTTTCTTGAATCACAGGGAAAAAAAACCCTTTTTTTCTTAATCCATTGGTACATGATGGTATTTGTCTGCTAGTGAGGACAAGAAAATGCTGGCAGAGTCACCTTGTTAAGGCCCTTTCTTCAGGGCCAATGGCAGTGTCCAGGTCCTCCTGGCTCATATAGGAACCTAATGACTTAAATTTTAGGTGTTCCTTACTGCTTTTGTTATTTTTGTTGAATCTGATTACCATGCGTGTTATAATTAGCTGAATATTTTTTATCAACTCACTTTTTAAAAACTTGTTTGCATCCTGAATAGTTTCTGTGAAATGATGCTTTGATGAGCTATTTATATTTTTCAGATATACCTTAAAATATATGCATAACTTAAAATTTCTTAGAGTTCACCCATAAATTACCTTAAATCACCTCCAGTAAATGTAACTATAACCATAACCATAACCTCTAACAATAAAACAAAGAAGCTTTAAAAATCTAGATCCTCTATAGAAAAAGAAGGGTTACAAGAGAATAAATAAAACCATGTGTATAAAACAAGTATATAGAAGTTTATGATAAAGTTGACTTAAGCACCAGTTAGAATGTGTGAGTGTGTGTGTGCATGTGTGCATGCAGGCAGTTATAGCTAATATTCTTTGTGACCTTATGTTGAATTCTGGTATTACCTTCCAAATAGTCCTTAGTAGGTAAAGTAAGATAGTTTTACCACATTAAATTATGAATACTGAAGCCAAAAGTGAAGAAATTTGACATGCGTGTTAGTCTGTTTTGGCTTATGCAGGGTGGACATACTGTTTCTTTTAGGCCTTGGAGACCATTGAAATAGATCCTGTAGCAGAGACCAGGGAAAAAATATGACATGTGGCCATGGAATTGAAGGTGAGGAAGGAGCGTAATGAAGTCAGAAGGAGGGCCAGAGAGAGAGAGAATTAAAATGGGTTAATAGATTGTGGTCCCAATGAAGTTGGGTACCAACTTCATCAAATTCATAAGAAAGAATTAGAACTCTTGTATTCTTTCAAATATATGGGTTCCTCCACCAGCTATGCCGTTTTCTTTGAAATTATGGAATAACCACAGGGAGGGCTTCACATATATGGAGGACCTTCAGTGTGTCAAAATTCTTATCAAGTCAAAAGGAAGGATTCTATTTATAGGAAACTAGTGCCATACCATAGTCAGGTTGACCCTGTCCATAGATTATTTATCTTGCTTCTTGCAAGTTCCAAGCTGACAGAGATTCTCATCTGTTTTGTTCAGAGTCTGAGCACCAGGGCTCAACACATAGGAGGAACTTAATAAACATTTGCCGAATGAATGAATGAAATTTGGTCTTTCCCACCTTTAATGAAAAGCACTGCAAAGCCATTGAGAAGAAAATAAGGAAGCCTGGTCCCTGAGGTTTGTTGATGGAGGGGCCAACAAGTCCATGAAGACTGAGGTGAAGACGCTTTTCCCTGCCACACGGATCAGAGTGAAACGCATGAAATGCACCACTACCCCACCTTAGCCAGAAAGTTCCTCCGCTCCCTCTCTGGGGACAGTTCCCATTGATTTAGAGATAAACTGATGTATACAATTAGGACTTCAATCTTCAATTGTCTTTGCAGCTTGAAAATGAACGATTCAAGGCTAGTCAGTCCTCAGAACTCTTAATTCCCTTCCCATTTGCCGCCCCACTCCCACCCCCACGTTCCCACCCTCCGTGGTCACTGAGAAGCCTCAGTGTTTCAGAAGCCATCCCAACTGCTAGTGCTGTCCATTGTTATTTTATTATTTTCAGTTAAACTATTTTTAATGTATTTCTAAAAGCAGTTTAACTTGGCCTAGCTTTGTAAGATTTTCCCCATCTGAATATCCAAATTATAGAAAAAAGTCATTTGACACATACAAAAAGTAGTATATGGGTGACTGATTTAGGGGTTGGAAAATAGATTTACACAGGGAAATCATGACTATGACACTTTCACAAAAATCTCTCAGGCATGGTTCCGTATCCTATTTAGTGTGTGCATGCCAGCCACTTTATCAGCCACACTCCGCTTTTTAAGGTTGTACAAGAGAGACCACGTCTTAGCTCATCTGCCTACACCTCCCAGGCCAGGAGCACCTGCAGGCCAGGATCAGTGCGTGGTTCATTAACATCATCCCCTCCCCCTCCCCGAGCTTGCATAGGGAGTGTCCGCGTCCAAGTGGGGGGCAGTGGAACCTCCCGAGCGCCGCCTGGGGCTGGGCGCCCGCAGGGGCACAGTGCAGACAGACAAGCCAAGGAGAGGCCTCCCCTGCCCGGCGAAGCCCGAACCAGGGAGTTAGACTAAACCCGTCCTGCCCCGGGGTCGAGAGCCACGCTCGGCCCACCCTCGGGGCCTTGCGGGAGAGCAGCCTCCTCCGCAGGCAGCGTCCTGGGCGCGGGGCAGCAGCTGCACCACGCCCGCGGCCCCCCTCGCGCCCCCCCTCGTGCCCAGGGGCCGTCCCGGGGATTTGTCAGTGCGCCCTATATAGCGGCAGACAGCTGCCATCTGTTATGTTTAGTAACACCCCGGTGCGGCTCCCCCTTCGCGGTGAATAAGCCTGCCTCCGTCATTAAGCCGCGAAGTTCTTTTTTAACGACTCCCACTCCCTCTCGCAGGCGGGTTTGGCCCATTAGGCAAAGGCTGCGGCTGTCTTCGGCAGGCACCCAGTCCTTTCTCCCTGCCTCCCAGCTCTGCTCCGTGCAGGAGGCCGCTTGCATTTTTGGCCTAGGCTTCCGGCTTCCGGGCAGGTGCCTCACTGTCAAGGCGGAGAGAGCACCTCCCTCCGCGGGTTCAGTGGAGAGAAAAATCTGTGATGTGTGCACCATTTTAATGCGTCGCATTTCTGTTCTGCAAATGCGAAGTGTAAATTGGACTAGAGTATGATGGTGAATCAGACCAGACGTCATGATTAATTTATCACCGTGCTCCAGATACATCAGCTAAAATAATATGAATTTAAATTATCTGTTCTTCCTGCCTTTGTGTTTGCTAGTGAACTCTAAAGAATAGATCCCTAAAGAAATTAAGGAACTCAGATGCCACTTTCTTTTTGTATTGGCAACGCAGGGATGCAATTAAATATTCTCACCCAGGTTTCTACTAACACCGATTGGAATTGAATTTGCCCACGGGCATTTTCTATCAGCCTATGTCCCACTCTCATTGATACACTAGAAGGGGCTGGAGAACACTGAAGTGGAAATGAGCTTTTTCATCTTTTAAGCAACATATAAAATGCCTAAAGTTCCAGTTCTCTGACTGGCTGATTATTTGTTTTCTAGGGCATTACCACTCAGAGTGTGGTCCCTGAAGCTGTTGCACACCCTCACTTTCAAGATGGTTAGAATGCAGAGTCTCAGGCCCGGCCTCAGACCTATGAAGGTAGGTCCCGAGAGTCTACATTTTCAACAAGACCTCGAGTTAAAGTTTGGGGGGGGAAATGATTTAGTTTTTTAACCACAAATACTTTTGCCCAAACTTCTAGATGTGTAGAGGAAGCAGCCCACATGATTCTTACACACTGAGTGGTCAGGTGTGGAGGTCATTGTGACAAAAGTCGAAGGTTCAGGTGATGCTCATGACATCAGCCAAAGTATTGAATCAGTAAGACTGTCTTTTGGTGTCTTTTGGTGCAAGTGAATTCATCTGTTTGGTTGTCCATGAATTATAGATGCAATAAAACTTAGGAGCTTTTGGGTTACATAACAACACATTTATCGTTCTACTAGGAAAGCTCAAAACTGGAAAGGTGGACTTTCTCCCTGCACATCTGGTTTATTTACTTCCAGACTGAGTGTAGGCATGAGAAAATCTTTTACTTGGCCATTAAAACAGCCCCCTCCCCATTCAAATGGTCTGAATGTACTCATAACAGTATCTTTCATTCAGAGGGACCCAAAAGTCCTTTATGCTGATGCTCAGTGCTGTTTAAGGCTATCTTAGAAGTCTGTGTCTCATTCTGGACTTTACAATAAAAGAAGGATGTGGAAGCCTTGGCAAAGTTTCGGAAGAAATTCCTAAAGGTTATTTTTAAAATTCAAAGTGAATCTTCAAATTGCATGGCATTATCTAGAAAGTGGGCATCCATCCATTGACATCAACAACATGAAATGAACCTTCACTGCAGCTTGAGAGATTTTCACCTGCAGAGAAACTGGTATTGTAGGAGTAAGTAGAGAAAGAAGAAGGAATGTCTCTGGCGCACGGGTTCTCCATCTTGGTTGCACTCACAATCATCTGGGGAGGTTTTAAAATTCCAGTGCCAAGGAAGTCAGAATCTTTGTGGACTGTACCAAGGCATCTGTGTTTTTTAAAGCTCATCAGGTGATTCTGATTTACAGCTAAAAATGAGATGAGAGCACCTGCAGTGGGCATTAGCACCACCTGGGGTGTTGGGGAAAGTGCAGGTTCTGATGAAGCAGGTCTAGGGCAGGGTCAGAGCTCCCACAGCTCTAATAAGCCCTCTGTTCCCCGTGATGTGGTGATGTTAAAGCTGTGCACCAGGCTCTGAGGAAGGGGCCAGGGGCCTCAGACAATAGACCAATCTCCTTCCCGGGAAGAATCCTTGGTCTTACTTTCAGGCTATCCCAGAGTCCAGATGGCTATATGACATTTGTCAATGTGCAGAAGGCATGTTATAAACCAATGAAAAGAAGAGCAACATCATGAACATTGCTTTGGATGAAAATATTTAACAATGATCAGTGTCTCCTTGAAGGCCAAAGGATCAACAGAATTTAAAGGACAGAAATATTCCTGGCTTTGGGGGACAGTATTACTGTCCCTAATCTCATGTTACTCTTTCCCCAAAATGACTGGTAGCAGCAGAACCATCCCAATGGCATCTGGTCAAGTTCAGGGACAGCTGGGATGCTGGTGCTCCTGCATCTGGGCTAGTAACATCTGGCTCAAAGCAGAGTCATCTCAAAACCTAGAGGTGTCTCTGAGTTGTTGGCCTCAGAGAACCAGCCACTTTGTCATGAGATTCCATTCAGCCATCAACATGACAGGGCAAGTAACTAAACAAATTTTTTAAATGTAAACATATCCACAGTGATAGTAATGGCTAGCCTAAACGACTGGGTTTTAAGTGTACTATTTCATTTAATCCTCTCAACAACCTTCTGGAGTGATTACTATTATTATCCCTCTCTATTGTACAAATAAGATAACAGAGCTTAGGAAAGGTGAGATGCTTGTCCAAGGTCACCCAGCTAGCTGGTAGTGGAACCAAGAGTGGACACTACTTCTGTTGGACTCCAGGCCTCACGCGATGTTCATCCATGTAACGATAAATCTAGCTTGTTGTTCAGAGTTTTCTATGGCTATTTCTGCCACTATGTGCTGTGTGTTCATGTATTCCCTAGGCTGTGGTCCAAATATTTTTAAAAAGCAGCCTTTTAATTTTTTAATTAGCCCAGTTCCCCAAAGATAAAGCTCTTTAAAGATCAGATGTTAACTTAATCCTCTTTGGGTTATCATTGAAAAAGATCAGCTGAGTTGACCTTGACAAAACTGCCCGAGAGGCTTGGGGACAGACAGGCCCTTCACTATCAGTGAACACAGACAACTGCTATTATGGGAAGGGGCATTTTCTGTGCTTTTGACAGCAGGCCGATTTGTTTTTCTTGACAAGATGCTGGGTAAAAAGACTTAATATCCATCCTCAATGTGAATTGAATCGTGTCCTACTGACATTAGATCCTCAGCCCCAGGGAGCACCAGGCTGGCCACTGAGGGGCTGCATTAGGCCGACTCAGTGACCGCAAGAAGAAACAGAGCGTGACAGGCGCTGGGTTACATTGCCAGAAAGGGCAGGCTCATCACACGCTTGTTGGCCTAACCAAACAAGCAAAGCCTAACCAACAACACAAGACAGCAAAGGCCCACAGTTAGTAAACACTTTCCTAAGGACAGTAAGGGTTTCTAAGGGATCAACCTAAAATGCAGAGTTCTCCTGAAAAGCATGAAAATCTATCAGCTTTGAGTCAACGTAGTAACAACTTTTATACATGACAACATAACCAAGCACTGCTATCCCAGGTGTGTGCTAGGATAGAGAGGGGGCGTGCAGACCCACCCTAAGCCTGCTGCCTCCCTCCTCCACAAGGCCAGGATGGGGACAGTTACGGCCAGCAGTGGCTGAGTGGATGCATGGTCCCAGGGGACACAATCCTGTCCTGGGATTTTTAAAACTGGAAGTGAGATAAAGAATCTTTACCCTCCCAGTGGCAGAAGGAGGGACTGTCACAGCCATTGCGCTTCCCACAGGGAGGAAGCTGGTCTGGCACAGAAGGTAAGAAAGGCGAGGGGAGAGTGGGGAGAGCACCCAGATGCTCTGTCCCAGTGGATCCTGAGGCCTGGACCCAGCCATGACCAGCCACAAGTTATGTTCCACAGCACATATTGTGAAGTAACAAATTCCCCCTTTGCCTAACCTAGTTTAGTTAAGTTTCTAACACTTGTCACCAAGAGAAGTCCCGACTCCTACAGAGGAAGTGTGAAATGTGAATTTAGTAAATCTACACTTCACTGTCAGTGTTGTCTCCTCTGAAGTGGACACGCCATGCATTCCTGCGGGGACACTGATTTCTCCCTGTTCAAAACCAGCAGGCTGATGGCTCCTTCCCAGAGACTCGGACCGTCAGCTTCCTGTGGTTTTAAGAAAAAGCTGAGAATTTCAAAATTTCTCCTATGGGGAAAATCTGCAATTTCTTTAAGAATGGAAAAAGGGGGCACCTGGGTGGCTCAGTTAGACATCCAACTCTTGATTTCGGCCCAAGTCATGATCTCAGAGTCATGAGATGGAGCCCTGCATGCCTCACATGGGCGGTTGCGGGGCTCCCTCCTCATCAGGGAGCCTGCTTGAGCGTGTTTTCCCTCTGCCCCTCCCCCCACTCACTTGCGTGCTCTCTCTAAAATAAATAAATGAATGAATGAATCATTCCCCCTTCCAAAAAGAAAGAATGGAAAAAGGAATGCATTTCAACTCAATCAGCTGATGAGTGCAGGCACTTAAGGATCTTCTGGCTGTTGTTCACATGACATCACAATGTTGAACCTAAAGATTCAGAAATGGAAAGGGAAGGGCAATTCTGGAGCATGCTTCACAACGTGTGAGGCACGTTTTATAAAATAATCATTATAATCACAGATAAGAACTCTAGTCCATTTTGTAATGAGGCTGAAAAATATTATGATTTTAACTATTTTCTGATTCTTTGCCTATATCCTTTCTCTTACAATTTAAGCATCCATGGAGATTTTCTATATGGGTTGGACTAATATCTTAGCAGAAAGAAGAAAATCCTTGCTGTTTGAGTTCAAAGGTAGATTTTTAAAAGTTTATAGCAAATATCAGACTTTCAAATGTAAGAGCCAGGCGCTTGAATAATTTTTGTCTTTTTAATTCTAAAATCTTATTTCCAAGCTAAGGGCCAAAGACAAGAATACCTAGAGTCTAGACTTTATTCTATAAACCAGGGGTCAGCAAATGATGGCCTGCAGGGGTAAAGCATTTTTATATAAAGTTTTATTGAAACAGTCACACCCATTTCTTTATAAATTGTCTATAGATACTTTTGCACTCGAACAGCAGAGTTGAGTGATTGCAACAGAGACTGATGGAATGCAAAGCCTAAAATCATTACTTACTATCTGGCCCTTTTCAGAAAGTTTGCTTACCTCTGCATAAACGGAAGAGTTGGTATTTTCTTCCTGACAAAAGAGATAAGGGTTTGACCTGCAGGAGGAAGGGAGAATTTTAAAAATGGTTACTAGATCTTAGAGATTTCTGGGTCCCGTGGACTGGGCACAGAGCCTACCATCCTGAGCTAAAGTCCAAAAGAGGGAGTAGGAAATAAAAACCACAGATTGACTTGGAAGCAGAAAGCAGAGGAACTTTTGCCTGCAGGTGATCCCATGAAGGGTGGGGTCAGCCTCAATACCGAATAACTCCTATAGAGTTTCCAGAAACTTCCTATGTCCCCTAAAAAGGGCTGGAAGTGACTGAGAAGGCTAATAGCCTGGATAAAGTCTCTCAATTATGACATGGAATTCCATCAACAAATGAGCTGGACTATACATGTTGGGGACGCCAGCAGGACTAAAAGATCCTTAGAGACTGAGCAAATATCCAAATGCTATCAAGGACAGAGGATGTTACATGTCCTGGCTGTATCACCCTTAATGTCAGGATAATTCTTGGAGCCCGTAATTCACCTCAGAACTCAGATTACTCCTTGGACAGAAAGAGAGAAGATGGGGTCATTGTCTTTGTGGTTTCCCAAACAGTTCTGAGTGGGCTGTCCGGAAGGCAGTGCTCTCACTGTTAACAGTATGTTTTAGCGCCTCTGGCAGAAGTTCTGCCCCAGGGAAGTGCCATCAGCATTAGGACAATAATACTGGTGTCTAAGACAGGACTGTCCTGCAGAACTTTCTGCTGCAGTGGAAATTTCTATATCGCACTGTCCAACATGGCAGCCACTAACCACATGTGGCTCTTGAGTGCTTGAAGTACAGCTGTACAAGCGAAGGATGGATTTTTTTTTCTTGCATTTGATATTTATCATTTTAGGGTACAATTTAAACAGCCACAGTTCAGGTCTAAGAGATTAGATTATCTTCCAGGTAAAAAGGAAAAGGAGTCACTGAAGAAATCCAGTTTGGGGGCAAGTGGACATTGTGACATCTGTTTTCTAGTCCCTCCACTTTTGTCTCTGGATTCAATTCCTTGAATGTTCCTGGCATGTTCTCACACATAATACAGATTAGAGAACCCAAAGGAAGAAGCAAAGCACAAATTGTTTGACATGAGATGCCTCAAGAGCTTGTATTTTGATCCTCAAAGGCCATCTGGAGCTGGTGTGGGAAGATGGACAAAGATACCTGAGATGAGGAAAAAACACAGATCAAAAAAAGAAATGCAAGGTGAGAAGAAAAGGTGGAGGGCCAAGTTTGGGCTGGGAAAAGCTATAACCTCCCAGGCTGCCTACTTCTCAACCCCCAGCACTCTCCAAACCTTCCCGAGGCAGTCCCACACCCAGCTGTATTTGGACTGCCCTCATCCCTTCTTTCCTCCCTGTCCAAGCCTGTAATTATTGACACCAGGTGCTTCCCCTCAATTCCTGTGACTTTATCGTTCACAGAGCTGTGAGTGGTTAATTTGCCAACCTTCATGGAAGTTTCTTTTTAAAAGCAGAATACACTGGGTATAATGTTACATCACTAAGAATCCTTAGAAGTACAAAAGGAAATGGAATTTACCCAGTGAACAAAGAAGTCTGCAGCTCACTTCTCTTTAGGCCTAGACGACACTGTGGGATTGACCGCAGGGCTCTAGGAGAAGACTATGCTCAGAGCAGGAAGGGGCTTGCGGCAGGAGGAGTTCCTGGGTCGGTGCTAAGTACTCCAAGTGGGGCATTTGCCCTGATGCCAAATTGAGATTAAGGCAAGGAAACCAAAGGCTGTGGATTATCCACTCAGCAGATTGCCGGGGAGACCACAGAGTAGTTAGGCAGCTAGCTGGAAGGCCCTCCCTGGTTTCCAGCCCGGGCTTGACCAGTTAGCAGGGGTGCACACTTGCACAAGTCAGGCACCTTCTCTAAGCCTCGGTTGTTCATCGGAGTGAGAGGACAGTTATCATGTCTCTGTCGGGATTTGTTTTGAGGACTGAAAGTTGCTGCTACACGGGAAGCACTTAGCACCTTGACAGGATATACACACCGTCGCATCAACCGTGTGGCGGTGCTAGGTTGATTCGCTTTGCCCAGCCCCTCTCTCCTTCGACAGAGGCCGTGTTTTGGGGAGCGTCTCCCTCCGAGCCTGTCGTGTTCCGTGTCTTGGAGAAGAGCGTGATGCACGCAGCTGGTTTTGTGTGTCACTGGCTTCTACCAACCTCTGTGCAAGTCTTTCCTTAGGAAGGCAGACTGACTCCTTCTGCCTTTCAGGCCTTTACCTAGCTAGGGAGACCTACTGTTCCAGACTGAGAGGTTGGGAAGTCCACTCTAGTGAACTAAAAAAGATAAGAAAACAGCCAGTAGTAAATAACATCCATTTTGGATGACAGAGGGAGAAATGAATTACAGATTGTGACTCAAATACAAGGGACTCTAAGCTCTGGGTGAGTGTGTCTCCCTGCTTTGAGGGTTTCCGGGGGGTGGAAGGAGGAGATACAAACCCCAAGGGTCTCGGGTAGTGTCTCGTCTTTTCCGGACCAGTTCACTTTCTAAGGGGCCAATTCTGGAGGATTTAAAAATCTTATTTTGGTAACCAGATTTCCTTACCACCCCTCCCCTCCAGCTTTTCTGTGAACTAGGTTGTCTTTGAGGGGTTTATGGGAATACCCGTTCTCCAGGCATCCTCATTCCTCTGAAAGACTTAGGAAGAATTTAGCAAGGCAAGGACTTAGGAATAAGATGGAGGAATGAGGTGGGACACTTGGGAAGGAGAAGCCATGAGAAAGGAGCAGACACCTGCTCCCAGTTGAGAAGCATGGTGATCACCAGCCCCAACCTCCTCCTGAACTAGATAGAGTGTGAGACTTCATCTGAACCCTTGGCAACAGTCAGAAAGACTGCCTACCCTCCATTTAAAAAACAAATAATCATGGTTCACAGGTTAGAAATTAGGCCAAATTTAGTCATAGGGATACAATTCATATTTGCGGCCCTTGAAAAACAGCCTATGAAGGCAGTTGCTTTGGATGGCTCTTAGCCCTCCGGCCCCCTTTAAGCCCTGCAGTTCCATTAAGTGGGGAGACCGCAGTGCCGGCTTCTGTGCTTCCCAAACGCTGAAAACCTGCCAAAATACATTTCAAAGGTGATTTTCCAAAAGTCATGCTTATGTGGTGATCTTCGGTTTTGTGGTGAAAGCATTAATAATTGGCCAATTTGAATGTAAGACCCAAATGGACTTTACAAGCGGTGTCTACCGTGCTCCATAAAATATTCCTCCTTATTCATTCAACTCAACTCGCCCCGACCTGGGAAGCATGCATCTGAAACCAAGAGCTGGCCTGCCTGCGAAGCAGCGGGTGGGACCCCATGTGAGCCTTCATCCTGCCTGCGGGGAACCACAGGGCTGGCTCTGTAGGGGTAGGGTCTCCCAGGGAGACATCCTCAGGTGCTGTTCAGCGGGAGCCTTCAGCCAGCTGCTGTGTATGGCTTTGAGGAAGTTGAAGGAGGCCCAACAAACCTGGCAGAAATTTGCCTGAATACACAAACTCCAAGACGGACCTCAGAGCTGTGCTCATGAAGGAAGGGTGCCTGCTATCTTGCTGACAAGCCAGGGCGGGGTGTGGGGACTAACAGAGCTGTATGCACTCCAAGCTTCCTCAAGTCCCAGGTAAGCACCTCCCATCAGCCCTCTCCAGGTGCCCCCCCACCTCAGGGCAGCCCTGAGGCAAGAGTTGGGAGCTTTCTGGAACAATAGTGGCGGCTCCTGTGGTCTCTGCCCCTGTCCCCCTTTCTCCCCTTTGCAAAAGCAGCTGCACCTCCACAGACTGGTCACGCCTCTTCCCCAACGGTTCCTCGTCCCCCACAACTGGGCGAGACACAAGCACACGCCTGGGAGGCTCCAGGATAGGGCTTTATCTCTGTCTCCCTAGTAACAGTTGTCACTTACTGGGTCGTCCTTAGGAAGCATCTGAGTTAAGCAACTGACATCCGCGGAATGCTGCATTTCCCCCTCTGTTCATTCATAAATGTGAGCAGCCTCCATCACTGTTTCTCGGTGACAAGAATCAAGCCTTTCTCCCATCTTTATCTCCCACAGAGATCAGCTCAGGGACTGGCATGTACCATTGGAAATGTTAAGTAAAATCCTCCCCTTATGTACTGGATATCATCTACCGAGCGCCTGCCACACTCACAGACGATCTTGCCTTACCCCCTGTGACTCTGCTGCCACAGGCCAGAGGTTGGCTCCGGCTGGAAGGCCTCTGACTCGCAGGCTGGCTGTGGTCTCCGATGCCTAGAGAGGGGGCCAGCCTGACCCGACTCTTGAGAATGGATGCTGATTAGCCAGCCCATCAAAGCCCCTCCTGGGGAATCTGCATGAAAGGTCTATGGAGTTATCAGTGGTAGCAAAAGTAGTAGAAACAAGTTGAGTCAGACGTGTGGCGGAATCCGGGAAGTGAAGAGCGACGGCTGCCCCCGTGTCAAGGGCTAGAGCTGGTCGGTCCTCGGATGGTGTAACTCTGAGGCTTGGTCTAGCTAAAATTAAATTCTATAACTAGGAACACGTTGACTCTTCTACAACCACCATCCCAGCGTATAAATTCTGTAAGACTTTGGGACTATAAGCTGAAATGAAAAACAGCCAGACAGTTTCTTAGCTGAGCCCATTGTCTAGAAATTCAGGATGAGGCCACGCACTGTCCAGTACCTGCACCTGCTTTCTTCCTCCCTTTCCTCGCTCAGCTCCATGGTCTCACATGGCTAACTGAAATGGATCTCCGACCATGCAGGCTGCCATGCCCAGACTACAGGTCACTGCCTTGTTCTCCAAGGGGCTGTGGGTTGAAAAGTCAAAGTACCCGACTGTTGTATTTCTGGTTGGCCAGGGAGGGGTATTCCCAGGATGTCTAGCTTGGGGTCTGCTGTTCCCGTGTAGTGCCAAACGGTAGATGCCTTCCAACTGGTACGTATTTTTGTCAATTTCTAGGTGATTTTTTTTCCCCAATGTGCATTGTCTTCTCCTATCCTCATTATAGTTTACTTATCTCAGGATAATGGGGAATTGAGTATTCTCAGTAAATCAGTATATATTCATATACATCCATATAGGATGAAACATGTTTACATGGTGGGCATCAGTAATCAACAAATATGACATGATAACCAACAATAGTAACTGCATTCTAGAAAATAGGCGTTGAGTTCAGCTAATACCATGGCCAGCTAATAACATAACATGATTTTTTTTTGGCCATAAAGTAAAATATATTGGTCAAACACATACACATGGCAAACATATATTGCCAATCGTCCACAAAAATCATGGCTGTATTATTCTACATTCAAGGGTGTAACGTTCATATGTTCTCATACACTGACCACCATAGGATCTTATTCTTTTTTGTTTTTGCCGATCTGAGGGGTGACAAAGAGCACCTGTGTAGCAGCTATTAGTTGCCCTTTTCGTAATGGGTCATAGTTTTATCAGTCATAGTCCAGTCAGGAAAAGAGAAAATTTACTCCAGCTTTCCAGTCGTCTCCTGTAATTGGTATAAAGTAATTTAAAAACAAAAGAAAATCTGCTGGCAAAGGAGAAACGTAGTCAAAGGGATTAGAGGCCTAGCATCACAAGGTGGAGTTCAAAAGAACAGTTTGGGGGCTGAGATTTACCTTAGATTCAAGATCAGCATATTTCCATCATCACTGGAGGTCTGCATTTCTCTTGTGAATTTCCTCTCTATAGACAATGCATCTACTGCTTTTGCCTTTTATTTAAAATTGAGGTGTAGTTGACATGCAGTGTTATGTTAGTTTCAGGCATACAATGTAGGGATTTGATTGTTATCTATGTAACATTAAATGACATTGTAAGACTACAAAATCTCCTTTCCCAACTCATTGTGGATCTGAAGACACTCCACCTGAATGCAGTTAGAGGAAGTAAAATGTCATGGAGGTTCTATTAGGATATTTTTATATTAGTGTTGCTTAGAAGGCAGTGGTTCCTGAAAGTTCCAATCACAGGTTGGTGTATCTAGGCTAGGACTCTGCAGTGTGGGGTTGTCGAGAAACAAGGGACTTCAGGTTCTAGTCAAGATGGAGTACTGGGGACCAGATTTATCGTTCCACGTGAAACAATTAAGGACATCGACAAAATATATGCAACAAAGGTTTTCAGGACATGGACAGTTGGGCAGTAAGGCACGAGGATCAGTGAGAGAAGGGAAATATAAAACATGAGCTGCAAATGCCAGCTCATTGTCTGGAAGAGGTTACATCACACGGAGAGGGAATGACATGGAGCCTGGTGGCCCCTCGTCATCGGGTAGACAGAGTTTGCCGTCTGGGGAGCTCAGGCACTGCAGTTCTCAGGATAGAGTCTTGAGAAAGCCGAAGAGCAATGGCCCTAGAGCACAGCAGAGGCTCTGGTGAGTTTCCAGCCGCCAGCGTCCTGCAGGTCCCACAGGCATGTGAGGAAAGCAGCTGCGGAACCAGCCAGCGTGGATACTGGGTAAACATTCCACATGTTCCACATTCCAGGAACCACTGTCTTCTGAGCAACTGAATTTGACTTTGGTGTAGAGAATTTAAAAATATCACCCTCTATTTGATGAATGGAGATGACTAGGTCATGATAAAACTCCCTTTTGCACTGGCTACTAGAAAGGCCCAAACCACGCAAAGCCCCCATGACATGCATTCCATATACCAGCCTTACTCCAGGCTTAATCTTCCTTTTGCTCTTCTTGCTTCCCATCTCAGTTGGGGCTGCCATACAAACATACCACAGACTGAGTGGCTGATAAAGAACAGCGGTGTATTGCTCACCATTCCTGAGGTTGGAAGTCCGAAGCCAAGGTGGCAGAATGGTTGGGTTCTGGCGAGAGCCCTCTTGCAGGGTGCAAACTGCCAACTTCCTGTATCTTCACACAATGGAAAGAGAGCCAGCCAGCTCTCTGGCCTCTTCTCATAAGGGCACAAATCCCACTCCTGAGGACTCCACCCTTGTGACCTAGTCACCTCTTAAAGGTCCCACCCCCAAATACCATGACATTGGAGATTAGGGTTTCAACATATGTACTTTTACATATGAACATATGAGATATTTGAACATTTAACCCATTGTATTTTCCCTAATCCCCAATCTTTCTCTTAAGGTCATTGGTATATTTGGGGAAACTACTGTTGAGAATAAGGCATAAACAAATAGTCAAAACAGGACATATGTTTTGAGAAAAAAAATTCTAGTTTTGACTTTTAGAAAAGCTGGTGAGACAAAGATGAGCAATGAAAGTATGTCTGAAACCTCTAAGACTGATGGAAAATAGTAGAAATCTATAAGATGTAAGAGAAGGAATATAAAATACTTAAAAGGAGATGAAGATTGACATGATGTGCTCTCTGAGATAAGTGCTTTTAATAGCACATTATCAATGTCCCAGTCTTCTCTCCAGGGCACATTATCCAGACTCAAGACCAAACACAGGGTGGGGTGAGGAGGAAAGCTTGGGGAAGGGCGAAGTTCAGAGATGGAGCAGGAGTCAGGATAGGATGGCAGCCTGGATGCAGCCAGGCTCAGGACTGCAGCAGGAACCCACGGCGGGCTGATGCTCAGGATAAGGAAATCAAGGATGTGGTGAGAATATGCTAGGTGTGTGTATGAATTTTTTAAAAGCTAAAAATTGGAAAGAAAAGGGAAAGATTTTTCTCATGGTAGAATATAGAAAGTATGGAATTATAAAATCAGTTGATGCTAAAACTGGTGGGTGAAGTTAGATGAGGAATAGGCTGTTTATATGATCTCAGATAATCTCCCCACCAATTACACATTAATTACAAAGGGAAAAATGATGCCTCCACAATGGAGAAAATCAGCAGATAGCACCTTAACCGAGTGATCAGAGATATCTTCTGAACCTCATAATGAGAAAACAGCAGAAAAATCCAAGTTGAGGGATATTGTCAGAACAACTGCCTTCTATTCCTCCAAGGTGGCAAAGTCACTGAAGACAAAGGCAGGCTGAGGAGCAAGAATACGTAAGTAACAAGACAGCTGCTGGCCGTGCGGGATCCGGGGTGAGCCCTGGGGTGGGAAGAAGAGCTAGAAAGACATTTTGGGTGAAGCGATGAAATTCGAATGCGGACCGTGGGTTAGAGAACCGTATTTTATGAATGTGATATGACCTGATGGTGAGAACTGGGCCGTGATTCTGTAAGAAAGTGTCCTCATTCTTAGGAAACACACACTAACGTATTCAGAAGTGGAGAAGCACAGTGTCTGCGACTCATTCTCCTATGGTTCAGAGGACAGTATTGTTACAACGAAGAGTGATGTCACAGTTTGCCCACACACTCTTGCCATTTGTTGGTTGAATTCACCATTCAGTATGTCAGCTACTGTAGGCAAGGACTCAAGAGTGGATATCACAGAGATTCCCTGGACTTGAAACTGTGACATTTTGTATTGTCTCCCTAGGGAAATGCTAATGCATTTTTTTTCTTCTTTTTTTCCTATTACGTCCAATTAGCCAACATATAGTTTTTAATTAGTTTTTAATAAGTGTTCAATGGTTCATTAGTTGTGTATAACGCCCGGTGCTCATCACACCGCCTGCCCTCCTTAATGCCCATCATCTGGTTACCCCACCCGTTCCCCTCCCTTCCTCAGCCCTCTGTTTCCTGGGAGTCAAGAGTTTCTCATGGCTTGTTTCCCTCTGATTTCTTCCCACTCAGCTTTCTCTCCCTTCCCCTATGATCTTCTGCGCTATTTCTTATATTCCACATATTAATGAAACCATATGATAATTGTCTTTCTCTGGCTTATTTCATTTAGCGTAATCCCCTCCAGTTCCATCCACGTTGATGAAAATGGTAGGTATTCAGGCAATGTATTGTTGAAGATTGCGTATGTGAGGCCAGCAGCTTTTGAGGAAGAAGAAGGGTGGGAAGGACGCCGATGTAGATACTGGGAGGCCAGCAAGATGATTTCTAGTAGACAGTTGCCTTCAGTTGTGGCCCAGTATTCACTCCCCGCGCTGGGCTCTGTTTCCTTTCAGAAATCTCCTATACAGCCTTACTTATGGTCTTGGAGCATCTAAATTTTGGCGCCCGCCTTACTGTGAAGCTAAGAGGATAGCTCTTTCCTCTAATCACCTTGGTTTCCACCCATTTCCAAATCTGGTTTTCTAGCCTTCTTGTAGGCCTGTGACCTACTGAGAGCTTTGCTATAAATTTCATTTTTGCTTACATTGTCTAGAGTCAGGATCTATGGCCTGGAAGGGAAGAGCCCTGACTAACCTGCCCACCACGTGGTGAGCGCTGCGGTGGGTGTTTTGTATACAGCACCAACAATTCTCAGAGCCATCGACCAGCCTCACGGAGAAGACAGGTATGTAAAGGCTAATTGCTCGTAGCAAGAACCACAGATCATTTGTCTCAGCTAATCGGGGAATTTTAAATGGGAGCATAAGTGCAGTATTTACTGTAGGAAACAGGGTTCACCCTCACCATCCAGGAGGAAGAAGCAGTTTGTAAGCTTTCTGTCTCAGGGTTATGCCTGGTATCAGGTGAGGCAGGAAGAGAAATCCATCTTCATAAATCAAGTTGTTAATCTTTTTTTTCTTTATTTAAATTCAATTTAGCTAACATATACTGTATTATTAATTTGAGGGGTAGAATTTAGTGATTCATCATATAACACCCAGTGCTCATCACATCACGTGCCCTCCTTAATGCCCATCACCCCATCCCCCCATCCACCTCCCCTCCAGCAGCCCTCTGGGTTTTTTTTTATAGTTGAGTCACTTATGGTTTGTCTACCTTCCCTGTTTTTATCTTATTTTCTTTTTCTTTCCCTTCTCCTGTGTTCATCTGTTCTTTTTTCTTAAAATCCACATATGAGTGAAATCATATGGTATTTGTCTTTCTCTGACTTATTTTGCTTAACATAATACCCTCTAGTTCCATCCACGTCATTGCAAATAGCAAGATTTCATTCTTTTTGATAGCTGAGTAATCTTTTAAACAAATTGTTCTAGGAAAACTTGATATCCATATGCAAAAGAATGAATTTGGACCCCTACCTTATACCTTATATAAAAATTAACTAAAAAAGGATCAAAGACCTAAATTTAATAACTATATGGCCCTTAGACTAAAACATAGTTGAGAATCTTCATGACCTTGGGTTAGGTAATGATTTCTTAGGTATGACACCAAAAGCACAGGCAATAAAAGAAAAAATAAATCAGGCTTCTCAAAATTAAAAACTGTGCATCAAAAGACACCACCAACAGAGTAGGAAGACAACTCACAGAGTGGGAAGAAATATTTACAAATCATCTATCTGATAAGAAATTAACATCCAGAATACACAAAGAATTCCTACAATTCAACACACCAACAAAACCAAACAGTTAAACAATGGACAAACGTTAAACTAGACATTTCTCCACAAAAGATATCCAGGTAGCTAGTAAGTGCATAGGAAGATGCTCAACATCATTAGCCATCAGGGAAATGCACCTCCACACCAGTGAGATACCACAGCGTGCCCATTAGGATGGCTATTACTCAAAGAGAAAAGTGTGGAGGGTGTGGAAAACTGGAACCCTCATACATTGCTGGTGGCGATGTAACATTTTGCATCTGCTGTGAGAAACCATCTTTCAGTTCCTCAATAAGTTGGGCACAGAGCTACAATATGACCCAGCAATTCTATTTCTAAGTATATACCTGAAAGAATTAAGAACAGGGACTCAAATTTGTATATCTATGCTCATAGCAGCATTATTCACAATAGCTAAAAGGAGAAAAAAAAGTCCACCAATGGATAAGCATTTAAACAAACCGTGGCATACATATTGTTGGACTAACAGCCATAAAAAAAGGTGCAGGGAGGTGCCTAGGTGGCTCAGTTGTTAAGCATTTGCCTTTGGCTCAGGTCATGATCCCAGGGTCCTGGAATCCCAAACTCTTCTCCAGAAAGATTATTATATGTAGTTGAGAAGCCACCTACAGGGGAAACAAGATGCCCAAGAGCCGTGTTTAGTTGGTAATAGAAACCTTCTACAAAGTCTGAGTGTGGCTAGAGGAGGGTTTTCATACTGCTGAGTGGGATATACAAGTGTGAACCAGAGCTGAATTTCTGGGGATGCCTGAGAAGGATCTGTCTTGCTTTCACCTATGGTCTTTGTTTTCCATTCTTTCCTCAAGCAACATTTAGCTTCCGCTCTCAATACCTTTTACACAAATATTTGAAGAACACCTCTCTGGGGGCCCCTGGGTGACTCAGTCGTTCAGCGTCTGCCTTCAGCTCAGGTCATGATCCCAGGAGCCCAGCATTAGTCTTCCAGCTCCTTGGAAGCCTGCTTCTCCCTCTCCCACTCCCCCTACTTGTGTTTCCTCTCTCTGTCAAATAAAATCTTTTTTTTTTTTTAAAGTCCATAAAAAAGGCATGAGGGGCACCTGGGTGGCTCAGTTGGTTAAGCGACTGCCTTCCGCTCAGGTCATGATCCCAGAGACCCGGGATTGAGTCCCACATCGGGCTCCCTGCTCGGCTGCTTCTCCCTCTCTCACTCCCCCTGCTTGTGTTCCCTCTCTCACTGTGTTTCTCTCTGTCAAATAAATAAAATCTTAAAAAAAAAATGCATGAGATTCTGATACACGTTAGAACGTGGATGGAATGTGAGATGAAATGTGAAAACATGATGCTAAGTGAAATAAGTCACACACAAATAGACAAGTAGTGTATGATTTCATGTATATAAAATAGACTAGGTAAATTTCTAGAGATAATAGAATAGAGGTTGCTAAGGTCTGAGGGGAGGGGAGGATGGGAAGTTATAGCTCAGCAGACACCAGGTTTCTGTTTGGGGTGATGAATGTGTTCGGGAGATGGGAGCTGGTCATGGTCAAACAACACTGTGATTGTATTTAATGCACTGAATTGTACACTTAAAATGGTAAATTTTCACGTACATGTTGCAATAAAAGAAATTATGTCAAGATAATAAAGCTGGTGAGATCTTCCCTGAGAAGTTAATTCAGGCGGCTAATGATCAAAGATGCTTGAAAAAAATTGTGTTTTTTCCCCAAGCTTGAGCATTTTTTAAAGCTAGCTATGAATCATGAGTGGAGGTAAGTCTAGTGTATTTTAATTATTAATATTTCTCAGCTTATACAATAATCCATATACACTAGGATTTCTGTTTGTCTTTTCCCTGAATCACAAGAAATTGATTGGAAAGATTGTCACCAAACTCAGAGACTTAAGTTAGTCTAACCGAAACTAGAGGCTCTGTGGCCAGCCTCAAATTCACTTGGGTGCCCCCAGAAGCGGCCGAGAGAGGCGCGATCTTTATCTGCGGAAGAGAAGAGTGCGGCCCAGAGGCAGGTGCCGGCCGGGAGCGCGCGGGGGGCGGCCAGCGGTTTGCCGGAGAGCCGCCTCCCGAGTCCCCGGGCAGAGACTCCAGCTGTCGCTGACAGCCGCGGAGAGGCCGGGGGCGGGGCCGGCGGGAGCGGGTCTCGGGGTCGGGGACAGCAGGGGGTTCTTTAGGCAACACTGGTGAATAAGCCCAGCCCGCGAGGACGCGCGCGGCGGCGGGAGCGGCGGGAGGATGAACTCGCCAGGAAGCCGGCAGGGCACAGGTCGGCGGGGTTTTGTTTTCCGCTCACCACTTATTTTCAGAGAAGTCTCCCCCGAAGAATCATCTTCAGGAAGAAGGAAGACATAGGATTGTGTCACCTCATGTCCTAGCCACCACGGGTACAGGTTACCGTTTTAGAGTGGAAGGAAGGGGAGGGAAGCTTTCTGATAAATCAGCCTCTTGCGAGGTTCACCCCCAAATTGTCGTGTTCACGAAGAGTGTACCTGGGCAATAGCTTCCGAAGCAGCTCAAAAATAATCATTGTACATCTTCAGGTAGTCACATCAGAGGGAGTTGCCGATAAATCGGAGGTTGTTTTAGAAAGTGGTTTTTAAATTACAGAATGTGCTGTGCATTGTTAAAACCTGAAAATTGACAAACGGTCCGATGCTTGCAGGCTCCTAGGCGCCTCCGTACGCTGCGGCTGGCTTGACTGTCACGGCTGGAGGGTGGCGGCAGCCAAGCGCGAGCAAACAGGAAACCTCCAACAGCATTTCATGCGGTCCCCGCCTCTCTGCTCCCACGCGCTGGCCTCGGAGTCCGCAGTTCAAGTTCGCCCGCGACTCTGGGCTCGCGCTGGCGGCGGAACAGCGAGGCCAGTAGCGGTTTGTGGGATGGGGGGTGGGTGCTGGGCTCAGGTCCTGGGCGTCTTCCTCACGCGGCCACACTCCTGCCAGAGATGCTCCCGGGGCGCCTCTACAGCCGGTATCTAATCCCGAAGCTCCAGAACATCCTCGCGGGGAGCACGTAGCAGATAAATTTTCTGACTGGGCAATCAGCCCAAATGACGGACCGACTGTTAGGTTTGGGGCGGCACCGCGCTGGTGGCCTGTAAGGGGGTGGGGATACCCTCGATGTGTGACTGCGGTAAGGCTGATTTAACATAAGCAATGTCATGGTGTAGACTTAGTGAAAAGCTCTTCTCAGGAAGCAAAGGACAGAGAAAGCAGGCCTTCCTAAGTGAGGTATCTTGAAAACTCTCTCATTCCCGGTCGGGTTCCGGGTGCGGGAAGTCCCTGCAAAGCCCAGCATTCTCCAAGGCCTCCGAGCCGAGCCTTACCTCTGCGCTCCGTTGCTCAGCGAGCGGTTTCCTCTGCTTGGAAACCTTCCTGTTCAGCTCTGGTCTATGCAAATCTGACCTCACCCTAAATGCCAGGTGTTCCACTTCGTCCCCAAAGATGCAGGGATGAAGATGCCCTCTCGTAATTATGAGCACTTACAACATGAAATCATCCCATGTCGTCCCAGCCTCTCTGCTGCCGGCACAGGTCTCAACGTACACAGCTCAAGTGAGACCGCGTCTCCCGGAGTGTGTAGACCAATCTCATTTTCTGCGGTCATAGACACACTTGGCTCATTTAGCCAAGTGCATATTGTGCACCCAACACACCTTTTGTGTTATTCACGAATATTCTGGTTTGTTCCTTTCAGGTCTCCTAATGGTAGATGTGACTTGGTTTGGCCAGTGAAACCATCCAAGTGGAGGGAATAGTAAAAGCAAGTCCCCTTAAGATCTCGGATTTGAATGAGACAAGCATGTTCTGGGCACAGCCTGGAGACCGGTGTGGTAGAAGCAAAGCAAGGGAGGTGGGTCCTAGCGGTCTCAGGGACTGTGTCATAAAGGAGGCTTCAAGGCCTCCATGAAGGACTTTAGCTATTACTGAGTGAAACCCGAGCCATCTCGGCAATCTGAACAAAGGCTCTGAGGGGCAAGGGAGAGTGCAGGCATTCCCTGGGATGGCAGTGGGGTAACCTTCCAAATGAACCTTCACTGATGAAAGATTTTTTTTAATTTTCTAGCTCATTCTATCTTGCAGGCAAGTTGAGAACCACTGCTTCAGAGAAGCCAGGGGACAGATTAATAGAAGGGAAACCTGCAATCCTTATCTTAAACTTCATTTTTATTGCTTTCCTAATCAAACCTACAAGTGACAGTTCACAGTTGACATTGGGTCATCCCCTGCTTCCCATTATACAGGTTCTTTGGAGGGACATACTGGAGGGAGAGCAGAGATGCCTAATCTGCCAACCAGTAATGCATAGTGACTGCTATAAATCATAAGGATTTATGGAGCCCAGGCTGGTTAATTCTGTTTTTAATTTCAGAAAAGTAGAATTATCTTAACGTAAAAAAACAAACCCTGATACCTTGTTTTTCACTTTAGAGCCTCTTCTTGCCCTTAGTATTTATCACCTTTCCTTCCCCTCCTCTGCATTCCCTTTTCCCATTCCTCTCTTGCCAAAAAGAATACTGCCAATTTCATTTAATGACTTCAAGGTTCCTTCTTGGAGCCCTGCTCCTCCTGAGATGAAGCTTTTACTGACACCGTAGTTCTGTCAGATGCCAAATCCATCTAGTCATGAAGAGCAAACCTCTCTGAAGGTCAGGTTGAAGCAGTAATACTAGTGACAGGCACGTGCAGTTGACCTTGAACAACATTATTTATACATGCCTACGTAACACCCTTATAATCATATTGTCATTTAACAGTCCAACCTAGAAATATTGAGGAAATCAGGACAAAGCACAATGCAAACCCTTAGGATATGAGAAGATGCAGAATTCAGTTTCTAAAAAAATATTTACGTAAGTCCTAAAATGAATGTAATCTAGCAACTTACGTATTTAAAACCAAACCAAAGGGGAAAAAACAAGGCAAGCATTCTGATTTCAGACATAAACATAAATACTAAGGAAGAAGGACACCAAGCAAGCCCTGTTTCTGGGATCTAGGCACATTAGCTATTTTGTTGCCCTTACTAAATGTTAAGACCTCTGTCTTTTTATTTTAATAAGGAGTATTGCAGCAAAGTCTGTCAAAATACATCAAAAAAAGTGGACAGTTATAAAAGTTGAATTTACATCAGCTACATGAAGACTTTTATTTGCTTAATACCAAGTTAAAAAGTCACTTCCTTTTTTTTTAAAATCAAGATTTTATTTATTTGACACAGATAAAGACAGCTAGAGAGGGAACACAAGCACAGAGGGGTGAGAGAGGGAGAAGCAGCCTTCTGCGGAGCAGGGAGCCTGATGCAGTGCTGGATCCCGGGACCCACGCCGAAGGCAGATGCTTAACAACTGAGCCATCTGGGCACCCCAAAAAGTCACTTCCCATGTGCTTCTACTACATCAAATCACTCAAACATTATAGTTGTTTTGTTAGGAATGTTCTGGAGACTTTTAGTTTAAAAAAAAACTTACAGTTTTGGGGTGCCTGGATGGCTCAGTTGGTTGGGCAACTGCCTTCGGCTCAGGTCATGTTCCCAGAGACCTGGGATGGAGTCCCACATCGGGCTCCCTATTCGGCGGGAAGCCTGCTTCTCTCTCTCTCACTCCCCCTGCTTGTGTTACCTCTCTGGCTGTGTTTCTCTCTGTCAAATAAGTGAAATCTTAAAAAAAAAACAAACTTAGTTTTGTTAGTAAGCAGTTAAAAGGTCAATGGCTAAAATAATTGAAAAAAAAAAGCCCTGCTCTTATAATGATATATAGTGAATCTTTGTTTTCTTCATTAAACAGAATCAAATATACACTCAAGATTGTTATACTGACAACTTAAAAGACAATCCTTAGAATGGTTTCAGTATGCTAATGTGAACCCTAACCCATTGGACCTAGAACAGTCAGAAACTCTTCTGGCAAACCCTTTGGTTTTTAAACACTAAACAATTTTAGTCAGACACAAATAGCAAAGTACACTACAAAAAGGATCCTTAAGCAGCACATAGCATGGCTACCATCTAAGTCAGAGTTTGACTCTCACCTAGTTAGAGCCCTCATCCACCTATCACACACAATACACCTAAAAGAATAATTTTTGGAGACTTCAATGATGTCTCAGTCAGACTGAGTTGAATCCATAAATCTCAACACCCGTAGTGTTTGAAAGGAACTCTCCACTCACCTCACTTTTGTGTCATTCAAATCTTAAAATCATTTTCCCATCTTATCTTTATGCTGCATTATAATCCAGCATTAACATTTAAGCTCAATATTATTTTCTTTCTGGGTCAACTTCTGGAATAACATTTCCCATACCAGTGTCCAAGCAAGTTGATCTAATACTAGAGCATCTAGTGGGGGCTTTCTGAAAAGCTAAATGACAAAGAATAAGTAATTTAAAATAAAAATGTATCTTTAGATTTAATTTCAAAGTAAGAATAAAGTTGGTATTGTGCATATTTATCAAGCTTCCTATATGCAAATTTCCTATATGTATGTTTTTTCTTTAAACCTGCCATCCAGTTCTAAGGGTCAATTCTAAGGAGACACGATTAAACTGAAATAGCGAGAGAGGTACTGACTTGCGGTCTGATCATTCAAGAACTAACTTCAGAAACTATGAAATTGAACCAAATAAAACTGCCATTTTTGAGATCAAAAACAGTTGAATTAGAAATTTCAATTAGAGGGGCGCCTGGGTGTCTCACTTGGTTAATCGTCTGGCTCTTGATCTTGGCTCAGGTCATGATCTCAGGGTTGTGGGATAGAGCCCCTTGCTATGCTGGGCTCTGTGCTCAGCATGTCCTCTGCTTGTCCCTCCCTCTTTGCTCCCTTCCCCCCACCCTGCTTGCTATTACTCACTCTCTCTAAAAAAGTAAATAAAATTTTCAAAAAATAAAAAAAGAAATTTCAATTAGAAATTTCACTTGTTCAAAGTAGTATCTGGAAAAATTCTTTGTACCTGTGAGGAAAGCCAGAGAAAGTGCTTTGGTCTGGGGGACCCAAGCCCACACTGATGTATAAGCAGAGAAGGACACATATGCAGTACTCTAATCTACCATCTAGGTAATGGTTCCACTATGAAACACTCTTCTAAAAAGCTCTTAGATACTCAGTATCACCTTATGGGAGGTCTGAGTCTTACACAACAGGCAGCCGCAGAGCACAAATCCCTTCCTTGTCTCCGGTAAGTGGGTGGTTTTGTGGCGAGTAGACAAGATCCTATGGATGGTATGCAAACTAAGTTTTTCTAGGGTAGTTCATTTAAGAATAGATTTTTCA